>PVIC010000957.1:0-102721 GCA_004025085.1 Thryonomys swinderianus | reverse complement strand
TCTAGAAAGTAGGACAGCTTTTATAGAGTGGAATATTTCTATAGGAAACTTGGTGTGGGAATGTGATGAGGGGAAGGAATAAATATGATACAGAAAGAAAATAAAAGAGCATGTATAAGGGGGGGAGGAGGGGGGAGTGGGTAGGGATATGGGTAAAAATGAGAATTAACTTGTGGTATATACTGGTACAAATTTCCCAATGTTATATGTGATTTTGAGATGTATATAAATTGTACCAATAAAGAATTCAATAAAAAAAGAATAAAAAAAAAAAGAAAAAAAGAAAAAATTCTTCCTTGAATGTAGCTCTGGTTGACAATTTGTTCCCATTCTTGCCACAGCTGGCTTCTTGCTGTTCACAACTAGAAAGTAAAATGAATATGTGATCTAACAAAATGCAGATGAAAGCCATTCTGATCATATAGTCATTTCCTGTAATATTATCACCCTTCAATTACTTATATGATCTCTGGAAAGCATTGTTTATTCAAGCAAATACAGACTTCTGTGTTGAGATGTGCTGTCTTCTAGGAAAATAATACTTCCTTAAAGCCATGTGAATAGCTCATCTTTATAGAGTATGGTTTTCTAAAATAACTATTGCTTTTGTTCCCCTAAGGAAATATCACATCTCTAGTCAAGTCATTTATCATTTAAGTTCTAGAAATGTGTACCCTAAGCAAAGATATCCTTTTATTCACATTTTTAACACAATTTAAGATTCTGAAACTAAAATGAGCTAAAATACCTCAATCCAAATTATCATTGATCTACTATTTTCTTAAATATTTATTTGAACAAGACTGGATAATAAACTATTGTAGCTGAATGCTTCAAAGGTCATAGAGCTACAGTGAGTTTGATGGAAAACAGATTTTCTTCCTATTTAAATGGTCCTACTTTGATTACAAGCATTTATTATAATTATCAAGAGATTAGCCTGTTATAGAATCCTGGTAATGGAACCATTTAAAAGGAATATAATTGCAGTTTATTGGTTTCCGCAAAAGAAAAGAGCCTGGATAAAATGGCCCTTTTTGTAAATGGTTCAACTTCTGACTAAGTATCCTAATTTTATTCCCTCTTAGTTTATTCCCCTTAGTAAATGTGCCTGAGGGTGTAATGTTTTTAATACTTATCCTTTCCTTTAGTCATGTGTATGTTTTATCTTATTTAGGGGACATACATATATGTGTGTGTATAGGACATGTATATACATACAAATAGTAGTGGTCTGATATATGGTCTTGTTTTGAAAGATATATTTATACAATACTGTTCTAAATTGTAATATAATTTATAGTTTGACTTTTAAACTTACTGGCATATAGGATATGTATATTCTAATTCATGTGAACATGTTCTTCTAGTTGCAACAAAACAATCCCATTGAAATAAATAACCAGGGAACTGGCAAACTTAATGCTTACTTGGTGTTAGTATATTTTATATACAACTAAATGCTATTTATATTCAGACTAGATGTAGATGCATTTTGTACTTTTTCTAATTTCTCAAAGGCAAGAATATGGACCTTAAAATGACTTTTTTTTTCTTTTGAGATGTTAATCAATTTTGGGTTGGAAACAAAAAAATGGAAAACACAAAATTTTGAAATAACTTAATATGGTAGGTTTTCCTTTCCTTTTCCAGACTTGAGACTTGTGAAATTGCACTGTTTGCTAAAATACCAGAAAGAATAATTAAGAGAATTGATGTCTGTAGAAAAAAAAGAACTGAGGCACAAAATGTTCTCCATCAGAGGTGCCAGCAGTAAGTAGACAGTTTAGCTTCAGAAGAAAGTTTCTTGTGAAGTGAGATACTGGGTTGGGGGGTGATAAAACTCTTCTGGAGAATATAAACTTTCTTAAAAAGAAATCACTTACCACCTTCCTTGCATAAATAGATATGGAGCATAATGAGCCATCAATAAAGTATTTTGAAAATTGCTTGCTTTTCTTTAGATGAAAGTAGTAAAAGAAGTACCAGTTTTTAAATCGTAGACTTTATATTTCCTTGAAGAATTTCAAATCACATTTTCTCTATTTTTTGTATTTCATTTTACCCATGTATGTATTGCTATTTTATTTAAATTGTTGCTATAAAAATGTTAATTGAATAGTAGTAATATTTCCATTCCTTGAAACTTAGCCCAAATCAATTGTTATGTGCCATAAGATTTTACCTGGAGTTTAAAGGTTTCTAAAAACAATAATTCAGTGTCAGAGTAAGGCCTACCCTTCTTTTTCCATTACTGAATTTCATATTATATCTGTTAGATAAAATAGAAACTGTAGTTACGTGTCTGGTGGCATGAATTTTAAGGAACCAACTTAATGGGACATACAAAATTCAGAAAGTGAATAATAAGGATGGTAGAAAAGGCACAAACTTATTATATATTCAAGTTTACCTACTTTATTATTTAGTTCCATATTAACCCTGTTTTGCTTTAAAATGTTATTCTTGTGTATGTATTAATCATTTACATGGGCATATGTAAATTAATAATTCTAATTATAGATGCAGAGAGTGTTATGGATAAACAAAAAGTGTAAAAAATATGGAACATGAAAATATTTCCAAAGGATAATCTCTGTTTTCCCCATGGTTCTTGGAAGAACTGCCCTTAAAATATACAGAAAAGCAAAATAAAGAAATTTACATATATTAGTTGAAGACTGCTATTGATTGTCTGAGCAGATCATTAAGAAGCTAGTTCTTATTCCTTACTCCTCTTCAGATATCATTACGTGTGCTATTTTGGCAAATTTAGTTTTTCCCATTAGATGTTAAATGTGAGCAATACATGCATAATGTTGCTTTCACTAATAGGAATCTGGGCGAAAGTGGTGTTAGCCTGTGAGCACCACAGAGCAATATGAGAAGCAGTCAGCCTGGGAAGAGGCGCTGTGAGCACACTGTTTCTCTTACATTTTAGAGTACAAATAAAGAATTTTAAGCTTCCTAAAATGCAATTATTTGTATTTGGATGCAATTTGATTAATTTTATTTAGGAACTTAAGGTGACTAAGACTGTAATTTCATCATCTATGCCCTTGAAACAAAAAAATACTTTGTTTTAGGATTGTAATAAAAGGCAACTGAGTTACATGGGAAAATAAATTAAGGAAACCATATTCATTTAACAATTAAATCTTCTAGAAATAAAAGTTCCATTTCTAGGAGTTATTGCAGTTATCTAATCCTTTTTAAAACTTTTTTTGTTTTGATAGGTTGTGCATTATTAAGGATGACCTTGAACTCACTTTGTAGCCTAGGCTGGCCTTGATCTTGTACAGATCCTCCTGCTTTAGCCTCTTGAGTGCTGGAATTACAGGCATAGCCTGCCATACCTGGCTCTAATCCTTTTTAATCCTCTAAAAAAAAAGCATAATTTTTTATGTGCTTGTAGGAAAAGTATTTGATATCAAAATCAGGCTTAAGCTAATACTCCACAGTCATTTGTTGCCTTTGCTGGACTTACTGCCTTTATTTATACATTTCTTTGTAGAAATATGGTTTATTTGATTGATTTATATGTGTGTGTGTATATATTTCCTTACTGCTAGCAGCATTTGTGTTAGCAATCTCTCTCTCTCTCTCTCTCTCTCTCTCTCTCTCTCTCTCTCTCTCTCTCTCTCTCTCTCTCTCTGGAGAGAGAGAGAGAGAGAGAGAGAGAGAGAGAGAGAGAGAGTTTGAGATATAAACTCAATGGTACAAACAGCAGATCAAAACTACCATGAGACCTGGTGAGATGGAAAAGGGAGACAAAAGTAAAGTCAGTAGATGAAAGACTTTATTTTCCCTAGATCAATTCAAATTAAGAATCAAAGGGGTTTTAATACATGGACGTTAAAGGCTCAACAATCAGTAGTATTTGGAAGGCACGAGCAAGGTGCATAGTTATGCCAGTTCACAACTAGCATGGCATAAAAGGATGAAAGATTACTCAAAACTTACTTGCACTTAATGTCCAGTCCATACTCCCGGAGGGTCAAGAGAGGCTGCCATTACTCGAGACCTTTCCGCATGAGGAAGTATCAAAGGACATTTCTGAATTGAAGCCTCTATGGCTTTTTGTTGCTAGAACCAGGAAGCAAGAATAAATGGAAAAAGAAGAGTGTCTGGGCAGAAACTTGTGTAGGGGACAGGCAAAGGACAAGGGCAGGTCAAGAAGGTCTGTCACCTGAGACCAGTCTCCATGCTAAACCAGAGCATTCCTTCCATAAGGTAATGCATTTTGACTCTACTTGGACTCCCTTTCATTCGCTAATCACGCATGCTGAGAGGTTTTGGGTGTGTGGCTCCCTTACCTCTACATATCCATCTTATACATACCTCTGGCCAACTGCCCCCACACGTGGTAATTATTGATCACCTTCCAGATATATTTGGGAATTATTTCTTATTGTAGCCACATTGGTTAACTAAGGAGCCCATACTTTTAGTGTCCTATTGGGAAATTATAAACCACAATCTTTCCAAGAAGCTACTTTGCAACCTCACAGGGCCATTCCTACCAGTATGAGTGAGTGGTTTCAGAGATTTCAAAAGATAGATGGCAGGAGTGGGTAGGGAGAGAAAGGAAAAGGGTCACACAAAGTCACTGTAGTACTTCTCATACCTTATAATTCCTTTCTTGCATACATACATACATACATACATATGATCATTGATGAAACTAAGTTTCATAGTAAAGCTGTAATGTTTAAAAACTGAGTTTTTAAAAAGATTTTGTAAATCAAGTAACCAAGAAATGACAAACATATTAATATAAATGTACTTTCTTACTATGTGAGCAGAAGCCCAGATTAATCAAATTCATTGTAAACATAGGGCCTTTTCTTAGTGGTTCTGTCTCCTTTCATCTCTTCCACATAGCGCATACACATGCACAGATACTGAAAACACACTCTGTTCTTGGGTGATTTCCAAACCTATGTTAGACTTGAAACTAGCTAAATTAGTAAATTCTCTGCCAGATAATAATTTGTAATCTCCTTCTTTGCCTTTATTTATTTATTTATTTTTGAGACAGGGTCTCGCTTTGTAGTTCAGGCTGGCCCTGAGCTCACTATGTACCCCAGGCAAGCCTCTAACTCAGCAATCCTCCTGTCTCTGCCTCCCGAGTGCTGGGATTACAGACATGAGCCACCACGCCCGGCACTGCCTTTATTTTTTTTACTTGAAATTAAGTTTGCTTAAAATTTTTTCTAACTTTTAAAACTAGAAGCTTAAATCCTTGGTGTTAGATCTTTTCCAAAAATGTAAGAATTTAAAGCTATAACCTTCATCCTGTACACAGCCTTAGCTGCATCTCTCAACTGTTCACCGTTGGCTTTTCACTAAGTTGAAATATTTACTATTTGCATTAATTTTTAAACTCATGTATTATTTACAAATGCATTCATTTTCAAATATTCAGCATGTTCATGGGGATCTTGATCCGTACTTGAATTTCACTGTAGTCAGAGAACACATTCTATACAGCTTTAAGCATTTTAAATCTGAAGATGATTTTATGATCCATACTATATAGCATATCTTGGCAAATATACTACATGCACATAAAAATAATGTGCATTCTTCAGTCCTTTCTCATAGTGTTATATAAATAAAAATTAAATCAGTGTGGTTGATGGTGTGGTTCAGATATATGTTTCTCCACTAATTTTCCCAGTCTATCTATGAAAAGAGAAGTGTTGCTATCATTTAATGTGATTGGGGATTCTCTGTTTTTCCCTTTGTCAGTTTTGTTTCTTCACTTTCAGCCTCTGATATTAGCTAAAAACATACTTGCGAATATAATGTCTTCTTAAAGATCTGACCCCTTGAGTTTAATTAGAAAACCTTTATTTCTGGTGCATCCTTATTTTATACTTATTATCCTTATTTCTATTTTGCCAAATAATAATATGGTACTCCAACTTCTTATACATATTGTTTATTCATTTACTTTTTAATGTCTGTTCTAGTTCACTTTTTACTTTTCATTACTAGTAGTATTTGCTTGCAGTATGTAATGATTTCATTGATCATGGGGAGCTAGTACATAGATATAACACATCTTAATTATTTTTATTTTCTTTTTTAGAACATTTACATTTTTAGTTAATTTCTTATACATAGCTTTTCTTTGGTTATTAGTTTTTAAATTCATTGTGATCTCTACTCCAACTGAAAAGTTTAGTGTATTAATATTTAATCTAATTTTTATATGGCTGGCTTTTTCTCTAGGATCTTAATATTCTGTTTCCTATATCTATTAATGTTTGGCTTGTTTTTCGGCCCTTTCTATTTTTTTTAATGTTTGAATTTTTTTAGAATTTTACTTCATCTATTTTAGATACAAATGTCTGATTTATGATCATCTAAGAATTACTTCATACATATGTAATTTTCAGTTTACATAGAGTTAATATTGACCATGTCATGCAAATTGTAGAAATCTTACAAACATAAAGATCAATTTATTTGCCACTTGCCCTATCCAGAATCTTTTATACTGTATATATTACCTGTATACATAGAGAGAGCTGCATGAATTTGGAATCCCACAGAGAATGTCAGTTTTTCCTTAACATTATATACACATTAAAGACATTGAGAGGGAAACTATTTATATTGCACAGATTTTTACCATTTTTACTGCTCCAAATTCATTTCTAAATATTCAGAGCTTCACATGATATTTTTCTTCAGCCTGAGTTCCCTTTACATTTTCTTATAGGCAAATCAGTGAGCTCTCATACTTTTCCTTTTTCTGAAAATGATAATTTTTGTTTTCATTCTTGAAAAATACTTTCATTGGATATAGAATTCTTAAGGTGCTCTTATATTCTTTTTCATTCAGCACTTGAACAATCTTCCAGTGTTTTGTGCTCTGTGTGTTAATTCATTTTATATGCCCCCCCCCTTTTTTGGCTCCTTTCAATATTTATTTTTACCTTTGGTTTTTAGCAATTTTAGTGGGATGTGTCTGTGTAGCTTCCTAAATTTGTGGTCATCCTAGGTGATCACTCAACTTAAACCAGTGAATTTATATTGTGCCAGATGTGAAAAGTCTGCAGCCATTATTTCTTTCAAGAAATACTTTCTTGTTAGGTCCTATGTATCTTTCTGGGACTAAAGTAGCATGTGTGATAGACTTTCTGATAATGTATAACAGATAAGTAAAGCTGTCTTATTTTTAAAACCTTTTTCTTCAGATTGGATACTGTCTCTTGATTTGATGTTTATTGGTGAACAGGTAGAAAGCACAAAGAAAAATGCCTTAATAATAACTACTTCCATACAGATGCTAAAACTAGTACCCAGGAATGTTCCCATTAACTGAGCAAGTGACAGGTAACTGGTGTTTGAAACAATGAGTCATTAAAATGTCTCAAGGTATTGCTGACTGATTTACATATGCCAAGCACTAGGCTAACAATTTTAACCATATTCCTTACATCAGTTTTATGATTTCATTTTACTTATACTCATATAGAAATAAAGATACTGAATTCTTTTTAATTTTTATCTTCATTGGTACATTGTATAGATACATTATCACCACATTAGCACCACACTCATATTGGGACTTTGTATCAGTATATGACAAAATTTAATTCTAAATTTTTCCATTCCCTTACCCACCCCATAACCCTCACACCCTAAATACATAAGTTTTGTTTCATTTTTTGATTATCATCACATTTTTCTTTACCTCTCATTACTCACCCCTCCACCACATTATCCTTTGAATATGTTCTATTTTACAATATCTAATATCCACTGTACATTCTAGAACTCATTAATATCTTCAGTTTCTCATACCAGAGGACAGATATGATATTTACACATCTGTGACCTATTTATTTCACTTATGAGTATGTCCTGAAGGTACATCCATTTGAGTATAAATGACTCCAACTTATCATTGTTTAAGGCAGAGTAATATTCCATTATATAGAAAAACCACATCTTCTTTATCCTGTCTCCAGTTGATGAACATTTGGATTGTTTCCAAGATTGAGCTATCACACACTGAGCTGCTATGAACATGGGGCACGTATGTCACTATGATATGTTTCTTTTAATTCTTTTGTGTATATTCGTAGCAGGGCAATAGCAGTCACCATGTACAAAACTAAAATTAAAGTGGATTAGAAACTTAAATGTAAAAACAAACACTAAACCTGCTGCAAAACAGATTAGGTAAAACTCAAGGAACTGAAGTTTATAGAAGTGCAATAATGTAAGGTATAAACTTAATAAATTTAAGTAATACAAATCTAACAAATTTACATAACCAATAAGATATCTTTTGTATAAAATACTTATATAGTTTGCAAAAATCATTGATTTTAAAGTAAGTATGATAGTTCCCATAGACCAATGGCACGTGTGCCACAGCAAGATGTTTATATCATTGAAATCTCTGGAAGGTTCACCGTCACTGACATAGACCATTAAAATGGACACTTGAAAATTCTGCCATTTAGTAGAAGACTACATTTCCAAGTAAGTCATTTAGTATGAGATTTCTTGTACTATTAAACTTCTGAAGCCTTATGGGGAAGAAATTTTAATTATAATATCTAAAAATATTTCATCTTAACCACTATAGCAGTGATCATTAGTTTGAAAATATACCTACCTTATTTGAGTAGAATAATTCCTCCACAAAATTAGATATTTTACAAATAATTTTATAGCTTGGTTATTTAAGATTAACAAATTCTTTGGTCTCTAAGATTGCTTTAAACTGAGGTTCTAGCTCCAATGAATGAAAAAAAGTAATGTGTCTCAACTCTGAAAAGGTTTGTATTCTCCCCCATGTACACACACACATGCAAAGGATCAGGCCAGAAGAATAACACATTAGAGACAAGGAATAAAAATGCAATTCAGCATTTGGTTTATCATGTAATAGAGCTCATTGGCTCATTGATTAGAGTTTTATAAAAACATACATGTACTATGTTCTTTACTCTTAAGCCCTGTCCTGTTTTCTTGTTGAATAGTTCAGAATGTTGAACTCACTTTTTTTTCCCAATGCTAACAAAGTGACGAAGGATACTTAAGTTTCCCTCAGACAATCATACCTTAGAACGCATGTGTTCCACAACCACATTGTTTACATGAAGTCAAACTTAATGAGCCAGCACAGAAAGTGAATTTGCAGTGATCATATTAAGATCTCCAATGTGACCTACACTTTAATAATTAACTTTTTTATCGAAGACTTCATTATGGTAACTAGGAATCTTGTTTGAGTTACATATTTCCATAGTCACTAATTTCTCTAGTTTAAATTCCAGTATTTCAGGAACTTTGACCAGGATCATCGCACAGAACTCCTCTGTACCATTAAGCCTTGTATGTGACTGAGAAGCTGAGATGATAAATTTCGTGCCCCCTTGCCTTCTCCTCCACCTATCACATATTCATACACACACACACACACACACACACACACACACAAACATAATCTTTCCATAGTCTTTCCTTAGAACATAGTGTCAGGGTCTAGCCAAATTAAGTGTAACAGGTTAAAGTGGTAAACAATATCTCTTAACAAAGTCAAAAACACATCACTGGAAGATGGAACCTGACTAAAAATCTTCGAGCCAACAACAAATTCTCTTCATTCTATTTGGCATTAGCTCTCAAAAAAAAAAAAAATAAAGCAACAACACGCCTCCAAAAACTCTCAGCCCTTTAAAAGCAGATAAATCAAATAATAAATAGCTGACTTGTAGGAAATAATTAAAGAACAAAGAACACAGTGAGTTCAAACAGGACATAATCTAAACAGTAGTTGAACAAACAAATTGACCAATGGATAAAACATTAGAAGAGCTGAATAAAACTGTTCAAAACATGAATGACAAATTTACCAAAGAAATAGACTATGTGAGGTTATACATACACTTTAAAGATGATAAGAGGTTGAAAAACTTCATCCAAAAGCTACTATGTGGTCCTAAGAAGACTAACCTAAGGCTATTTGAAGTTAGAGTGAAAATTAAGCATCACACATCAAATTAAAAAATCTGCATGCAGAAATCATAACAAAATACTTTCCAAGTATGGAATAAGAACTCAACATTCAGATAACCAAGACTTACAGAATGACAAATGATTACTATATGAAAAGGAATATCAGGGTTGAAGTCCCAGAAGTGCAACACAAAGACAAACTTTAAAAGCTATTAGAACAACAAAACAAATGACTTACAAAGGTAAACTTATTAGGATGACAGTAGAATTTTCAACTTCAAATCCCAGAAAATCATGGAGTGAAGTAGTACAAATCCTAAAAAAAAACAACTTCCAACCCATATTAATACATTCAGAAAAACTTTCTTCCAAAACTGATGGATAAATAAAAACATTCCATGACAGAGAACTTCTTACAAAAGTCATGAGCACTAAAGCAACACTCCAGAAAGCTTTTAAGAAAATTCTAGGACTGAGGATTTTGCTCAGTGGTCCCAGCATCTACCTTGTAAGCACAAGGTCCCAAATTTGATCCTGGGTACAACATACCACAGTGCCGGGCATGGTGACTCACAGCCACCATCAATCAGTACCACATACCACAAGGGTACCTCATGCATGTAATCCCAGCGCTCAGGAGGCAGAGGCAGAGTTCAAGGCTTCCCTGGGCTACATAGTGAGCTCAAGGCCAGTTTGAACTACAAAACAAGACCCTGTCTTAAAAAAAAAAAATTCTAGATAAGAGAACATGAAGGCAACAAAGCAAAACATCAGATGGAATGTGATATCAAGCAAGGTGAATTGTTAAACAAAAAAGGAGAACTAAAGTTGAGAAAAAATGATTCAGGAATAGGAATAGTCAATACAGTAAGTTCCTGATTTAGAACATTTGAGCTGTGAACTTTCACAGATAAATCGGACTTCACATTATATTTGTAGTTGGGAATGGACCCTAACAGTAGCTCACATGTCTTCTAGACAGTTGTCACTGTTGTGCTGCTGTGTACTTAATGCACTGTGCAACAGTTACTAACTGGAGGAGAGAGAGTAGATGAGAGGTGGTGGATCAGAAGGATCATCAGCAGTAGGAGGTGGAGGACAAGACAGAAATTGAACCACACATGATGTTGTCCACAAGCTTTTTGCAAGACTTAATTCTGTCTAGCCTCTTGCAAAACTGAACTAGTGATATGCGTGGGTAGCTCTTTTTTTCCATCATAGATGACTCTACCCTTCTCTCTTTGCTCCCATTAGTAACTCCCTTCTTGTTAATTATTTTGCTATACTGTACCACAATTTTAATGTAAAAATAAATATAGTTTATTTACACTGTGTGTTTGTGTGTGTGTGGTTTCATATATGACTTTGAGGAGAACTGATATTTTCACCATGTTGACCCAAACCATAAAAATGATCTCTTCATTTTATTCAAATGTGTTTTAATTCATCTTTGTTTAGTTTTGATAACTTATATTCAAATGTTAAATTATTTTTACTGATGCAAATTTTATTTTATTTCAAAATCTATATATGGCCTGCTTGCATACAGAAATATAACTAATATTTAGATGTCTATATTGTATTTTATGATCATCTAATTACAAGTCATTAGTTCTAATTTTGATAATATTTTGTTTTCTTCAAAGACTATCTTCTCTTCTTTAACTGATTATATTCCTTTTATTTCCTTTATTTTTTCCTTTTTGTGTTGACTAAATATCTTTTGAACAAGAGTATGGAGAACAGCTAGCTTTCTTTGTTCCCATTTAAAGGAGGGAGTATTTAGTCTTTAATTCCTAAGAACAAAGGTAGCTATAAGGGTATTTTAAGCATGCCTTTATCAGTTGAGGAAGTTGTCTTTTTTTTTTTTTGAGACAGGGTTTCCCTTTGTAGTTCGGGCTGGCTCTGGCTCACTATGTAGCCTAGGCAAGCTTCGAACTCAGCAATCCTCCTGTCTCTGCCTCCCCAGTGCTGGGATTACAGGGGTGAGCCACCACGCCTGGCACTGTGGTATGCGGTATTGATTGCGGGTGGGCATGAGTCTACACGCCCAGCATTGTATGTGGTTTCCGGGGATCAAACTCAGGACCTTGCGCTTGTGAGGCAGACACCAGAACCACTGAGCTAACCCTCTGGCCCAGGAAGTTGTCTTTTATCCTATTTTCTGAAGATTGTTATTATAAATGAAGTGTTGAGTTTTGTTACTTTCCTATTAGAATAACTAATATTATATGATTCTTGTAGCTATTAATAATATACAACATGTTTGTTGATTTTCAAATATTGAGTCAGACTTGCATCACTGAAATACTGAAATAAACAGTTTTCATGTATAATTTGTCTTATATACTGCAGAATATATTCACTAATATTTTATAAAGGCATTTGTATCTATATTGAATAAGGTATTGACCTGTACTGTTGTGTTTTTTGTACTGCTTTTGATTTCTGTGTCAAAATGAGACTAGCAATAATTTATTTCCTCCAATTTTCTAGAAGAGATAATGTGCAATTTGCTGTAAATCTTCTTTAAATCTTTCATAAAATTCTCCAATAAAGCCATCTAAGGATGGAAATTTATTTTGAAGTTTCAGACTATGTCTAACAATCACTGTAGAGTCATTCATATTGTCCTCACTTTGCGTTAGTAGTTGATAGTTTCTATTTTTGTAATAACTGCTCTGTTTTGTCTGTGCTGTAAAATTTATGCATTCAACCTTTCATATAGTGTTTCCTCATCATGTTAGCATTTTCCAGGTCTGTAATGATGTTCCCTGTTCTCTTATATTTGTAACATGTCTACAATGTTTTTCGTTTATCAGTATTAATTACTATTAATTTTTATTTTTCCTCTTTTGTTAATTTTACTCTGCTGTGTTTAGTTTCAGTTTCACTGATTTTTTTTTCTGCTTTTTTCTTTATTTCCTTCCTTCTGTTTACTGTCTTCCCCTTTTCTGTGTTACTAAGGGGGGGGAAATTTGATTATTGATGGAGCTGTTTCTGCTGTTTGCACATAGTTCTATCATTTCCTTTCTCACTGTTTATTTGTACTTGAAAATTTTGATATTTTTTCTTTTCATTTCCTTTTAGTCTGTGTTCTTTGTTTTCTCCTGGGTACTCTCTTATGACTCATGGATTATTTTTCTTATTTTCCTGCAAGTTACTTCATTTTTTAGAATTCCATGTTGACTTATCCATTGTTTTGAGCACACCTTTTATGTAGCCTTTCTACTGGTTGCTCCAAGTGTCACACTGCATCATGTTTGCCACTGGCTGCTGACAGTGTCATTCCAGCAGGACAAGTAAAGTACAGAAGCATTTCCTTTGTTCATATCCTTTACTGTCTCCATTCATATTTCTCTTACATAGTACATCTTCATATGCTGAGAACTACATTAGACAGTCTTACAGTGTTTATTTCTGTAGTGGAACATAATTAAGAACACACAAGAGGAAAAGCAAAACTATTGTATTTACCCATACTTTGTTTACAATGTTCTTTCCTCCTTCCTGATGTTCCCATGGTTTTTTTCTCTTTTGCCTGATGTGTATAAAGCCATATATTTAGCGTTCTGTTACACTGCCTCTTTTATGGCTACACATGCTAGTTTTCATTCATCTAAAAACTCTTCAGTTCTTCTTTACTCTTGAAAACATTTTTGTAGGCTGTGAGACTTCACAGTGTTACCTCTTTTAGGAACTAATAAATATTTTGCTGCTTCCTCTGACCATCGTTTCTGATGTGGAATATGCAGTCATCTTAATTGTTTTATCACTACTGGTGAGATGCCATTGTGCTGTGGTTGCTTTTTGTTGGTGTTGTTCATTTATCTTCTACTTTCAGAAGATTGTGCAGTTTGGTATGGGTTTCTTTGTGCTGCTCATTGATGTCCAAATATTGAAAGTATACTTTCAAAATTTTTCAAATATTATCAAGTATAGCATTAGCTCATCTTTTTTTTTTTTTTTTTTTGAGATAGGGTCTCGCTTTGTAGTTCAGGCTGGCTCTGAGCTCATTATGTAGTCCAGGCAAGCCTCGAACTCAGCAATCCTCCTGTCTCTGCCTCCCGAGTGCTGGGATTACAGGCATGAGCCACCACGCCCGGCTAGCTCATCTTTTTAACTCTGTATGTTTATGTTTTTGCCCAATTTTTTTAAGTATCTAGCCGCTATTTAATCAAGTACTATTTCAGTCCTACCTGGTTTATTCTCTCCTAGGATTCTAATGGCACAAATGTTACATGTGACAAATCACTGAAACAGTTTTATTTCTCTCAGTCTGTTATTCAGATGAAGTAAATTCTTTTGGTTCCACTTTTCCAATTACATAATTGTTCATTGTATTATTGAGCCAAAATCTTCTGCTTTTATTTTGGTTGTTTGTCACATTTAAATTTTCCACTTGGTTCTTCTTTACATATACTTTCTTTGCTGAAATTGTGTTTCTTTGTGAGGCTTTTTGCTTGTTGCAGGTTTTCCTGTCACCTCAGTGTTGACATCCATTGGTGATCTTTTTACTTGTTATTTGAGATCTTACATATTCTTGTATGACAAGTGATTTTAGATTGAAACCTGAAATTTTTCTTATGTTCTGAGGTTTTTATCTCCTTTATTTTTCTGTGCCATTCTTTGTTAGGGGTGCAGTGACACCGACTCATTCATAGAGGAGATGTAAATCTCCCCACTTAGGTTCCATTGAAGCCCAAGGAGTGAGGAGTTACTCCATATTTCATGGTGTGTATGAAAGTTCCAGCTCTTCTTATGGTCCACTCATGAAGCTTCCTGCATTGCTGTGGATCATCTGTGAAAGTTCTAATTCTCCAGTAGGTTTACTCTGTTATTACCCCAGCAAGGAGTGGGAGAGATGCCTTCCTACATCCACCAAAGTTTGCAACACAGGCTATCATCATGTTCTCCACCACCTCCATGGTGATGGGCCTTCTTGTTACTAGGCAGCAGAGATGAAAGTCCCAAATTAGTACTTAGCCTCTTTGATACCTTCAACTCCACTGACACTGTTGAGATGCTCCATGAAGCCTTCATGAGGCTTCACATCTAGCTTCTCTATGCATCCTTCAGTGATGTGGGTGGGTTGGGGCCACAGCGAGTGTTCCCTGTGATGTTTAGCTTGAGTATAACAGCTGTTGTCTGAAAATTTTCTGCTTTGGTAGGTTGCCTGTATCTTGTCTCTCTGGCTAGAGATAAAGCTTCTGTTGGGGAATGTCGTTTCTCTACCCATTGACCTGGCTGGGTTCCTGGGTCTTTTCCTCCAAGACGAGGTAGATATACAACTAGTTGGAGTATGAGTATCATCAAGCATTGTCATCACTGTGCTATTCTTTAGGTACTGAAACCCTTAATGAGGCTGCCTTTTCTCCACCTTTCAGGATTTCCTTAGGTTTATTTTATGTGTAATGTCTGGATTTGTTCAGTTGCTTTTATGAGAAGAACAGGTAAAAATATGTGGCTAATGAAAACTTTGAAATAACTTTAGATCCTTGCTCTCTCCTGAACTCAATTATTTAACTTTAACTGAATCTTAAGGAAAATCATTATAGCAAGATTCTGACATAATTTTCCTTAAACTACTGAGATTAGTCCACAAGAATAAAAATTAACCTTTTTTTTTTTTTTTTTTGAGACAGGGTCTCACTTTGCAGTTCAGGCTGGCCCTGAGCTCACTATGTAGCCCAGGCAAGCCTCGAACTCAGTAATCCTCCTGTCTCTGCCTCCCAAGTGCTGGGATTACAGGCGTGAGCCACCACGCCCGGCAAAATTAACCTATTTTTAGTAATTTATAGAATTCTACTACACATAATTACTTAGCCAGTAATAATTATTTTGACAGAATACAATTATAATACACAGAAAAAATAACATTAAAGTATACCTCAAATATTAGTTTAATACTTCAAATAATCCTTTATATTGTGGTAGTCTTTGTAACTGAGATATGTGTAACAATATTATATACAAATAAAATCTAAGATGTTTTTCAAAATTAAATTTTCTCAGTTGATCTCTCTGAAGTTTTTGAAATTAAAGATATTTTAATGATTTTTGAATATTTATTAAAATTACACTATATACCAGATGTTATACTAGAGATAAAATGATAAACATTTACAGCTACCTTAATTGAATTAAAGTATTCTCCTACAATAAAATATCAAAGTAAAAAATGAAATAAAATCTTCTATGAAAGGATTTTATATGTTTTTATGAGTAACACTAGTCAGAAAAATTATAATATTATCACTTTAAGTGTATTGTTCCACATATTATATACAGAAATGCCAACTTCTCACGTAATGGTAATTATTACATTTATTAAAATTAAATTGAAAACAAAAATTATATCATGAAATGTTCCATTGGATAGACAATACACATTCCAGTAGTTACTGAAATATCTTGTGGATTTTAATATTGTTTTTGAGTGCAAAAGACAAAGTTACCCAATGATGTCCCATGCTTGTTAATGGTTTACATTAGCTGAAAGCTGTAAAATCATTCACGAGCTCTGTTCAAGTTAGAATAATAATTTACCAAGACAATTACCACATACTGGAATTTTTTGCAGCTCTAATTCAGTATTATTAATAATGGATAAAATTGCACTTTTCTCAGGTTGCTGTGGGCAGCAGGGAATTATTTCAATGAATATTTCAGCACATTATTTTAATCATTGCTCCACCAAATCCAAGTGGGCAATATTTCATACTTTTTAATTCAGTCTACTAAGAAACCATGGTCATTAAATTGCAAACTATTTGTAGTGAGGTCTACCCTGTGATTTACAAGCCTTGTTAAAAACAGTGTAAAAGAAAGCAAACTGAGCCATTAATACTTGTAATTTGATATTGCATTTGTTACTAAACTCCTCATGATTAATGTTTTCAGTAAAGAACATTGTAAAAAAGAAAGAAAAAACAAAATTGAGTGTTGTAATGCCCAAAATAAAATAAGGTTACTATTTTGAGGTTTGTTCATTTGTAGAAGAATGTATACACAGAACAAAATATGTCTCTCAAAACTCAATTTTCCAGTGAAATCAAAGAAAAAGCTTTAATTTTATAGAAAAATAATTTTCAATTATGCATTTTATTAGTAGCAATTAAGACTTTCTTTTTTTCCCATATGTAGCCAATTGCATGATTTCTGGCGTTTGGACTACTGGGAAGATGATCTTCGGAGGAGGAGGCGATTTGTTCGAAATGCCTTTGGTTCCACTCATGCTGAAGCTTTGCTCAAAGCTGCTATAGAATATGGTTAGTACTGATTCTTTTCAAACACAAGTACTTCTAGACATCAGATGCCTTTTGTGTTTGAGAATTTATTTTTTCCCCTGGTATTTAAAATTCTCCATGCTGTAAGTCAAAAATACTCTGTTGTGATTTATGCTTTAACATTATTTAGGTAATATTTAACCCAGTATTTCTTACACTGCATATATTACAGCCTTTGGGGTTTTTTTAAGAGATTAAAGGCTTCATATAGTTACTACCCAATATGCCTTTCATACAGCCCTAAACTGGAATTGAATCAGGTATTTTTCTAAGTGTCTTCAAGTTTTAGTGATCAAACTCATAGTGAAAAAAAATCATATTGTAATCCTTCATACAGAACTACATATTTTCAAGTATAAGTTTGTGTATATGTGCGCACACACTAACATATATATTGTAATCTATATTTGTGCATACATGTACAGAGATATAAATAAAGCAAATGTATTATTGGTAATCTTTTTACAAAATATTTTACTCTGATTTCATTCTTTTCAGGTTCATAAAACAAACAAACAAACAAAAAATCCTATTCCAATCTTCCTATTTAAGTCCACATCTTCTAATGGGTTACAAATGAAGTCTGAAAAAAGCAGTCACCATGTATAATACCAGTTATATCAGAATAAAATTATTCCAAATTATCCCGTATAAATATAAATTATAAATTATCCTTTATAAATATAAATCACTAAATATCAAAGTAATTTTTGCATTCTAATAGAAATACTGCTATATTAGGTTGTTGTCCACTAAGAAGTGTGCATTGGAACACTTTGTCCTTTTACTTTTTTTTTTTGTACCAGGGATCAAACTCAGGGCCTTTTCCTTGCCAGGCAGGCACCAGAACCACTGAGCTAAATTGCTGGCCCTCAACTATTTACTTATTTTTAAGTGTTTTAGCAAGTTTAAGTTTAATCATAGCAGAATTTTATAAACTGCATACATTGAAAAAATACTAAAGTTCAACAGTCTATTATCAGTTTTATTCTGATAATTACTTGTATATTTTTATTTGACTGTAATAAATATTTTATCTTTTCATTATTATTATTTGGTACCAAGGATTGAATTCAAGACCTTGCCAGGAAGGAACAGAACCACTGAACTAATTCCCTGGCCCAGTAGTAAATATTTTAAAATCAATTCTAATTGGTAAATAGATTTTATCACCTGTAGTTCCTGTTATTACCTGTAGTTTCTGCTACTGTTCTTAATGGGTTGGAAAAGGAAAATGTCCAATCCTAATAAAGTGAAAAGTAAGCTATTAATTGATTTTACATAGTAAGACCTAAAATATTTTTAATTGAATTCTTTATTTGTACATTTTATATACACATCACAATCACAAGCAACATAGAGAATTTGAACCAGCATATGCCACAAGTTATTTTTACCCATTCCTCTATAAGAATTGCATATTAAACTACCATGCCTTAGATAAAATTACATAGTAATTTTACTATGTACATTTGAGTAATTTTACTATGTAATTTAGTACTATGTACTAAAATTACATAGTAATTTTACATAGCAGAAGTAAATTTGAAAAAATACTGGAAAAAATTACTTGACCTTACTGTAGATAAATTTTAACCTATTCTAAAATCACCTAAGGGTTTTCAAACCTTAAAGATTCAATGCTAAGCTAAAATGAGTTATTTTCTTTGTAATGCCATAGGATTTTTAGAAATAGTCTCCATTTACCAGTGATACCTTTTATAAGATGAATTTAAAGTTATTAAAATTTTATTTCATTCACCAGTAGTTTAGACCTTTGTACCAATTCAATTCTAATATATCTCTTTTGAAATTAGAAGCATCTAGAGACAATTTTTTTTTTTGAGACAGGGTCTCGCTTTGTGGTTCAGGCTGGCTCTGAGCTCACTATGTAGCCTAGGCAAGCTTCGAACTCAGCAATCCTCCTGTCTCTGCCTCCCGAGTGCTGGGATTACAGGCATGAGCCACCACACCCAGCTAGAGACAATTTTTTAAACAGGTCAGGCTAAGTAAAACTCAGTTGTCAAACCATTAATTATATATCATCTGCCTTACACTACATTTCTTACTCTATAGATTACTTATAAAAGCACTTTGCTAAGAAAGTATTTCTTTTGCTTCTCCTTAAAATACATATCTTATTTATATTCAAGCATATTTTATTAGTGCCAAAGCCATTCAGAAACAAAGTTTTAAACTTTGACATTAAAAATCTTTTTGAGGCTAAGTCATATTTTAGTAGCATAGTAACTATTGTTAGTGAAACTGAACTAAAAAGAATAGTATTCTGAGTTTTAACTGTAGAAGGGTTGTAGGTGTGAATGGATGTATGTGTACTATATGTGTATTTTAAAGTAAATACAAATTTTTCTCTTTTGGGGTGGGTGGTACCAAGGATTGGATTTAGGGCCTTCACAATGAGCTACATATCTCCAGGCTGTTTATTTTCCTTTCTAGGACACAGCCTCCCTAGCTAGTTAAGGCTGAACTCAACCTTGCCGTTCACCCTGCTTTCACTTCCCTGAGGCCTGGGATTGCAGGGATGTGCCAGCATACCTGGCTATGATTTATTAATTTTAAATGCTATATCATCAGTAGTATTGGGCACCTCCTGATTTGGATTATTTGACAAAAAGAGAGAGGACTATGTTTTTAATTTATACATATAAAAGCAAAGACCACATGTGTATTATAAAATATTCAGAAAATATCCATATGATACCTATGCAAGACTACCCCATGGTCATTTTCCAGGAGTAGGATCATGAAGTGGAAGATCATAGAACATTTTAATAATTATCTCCCCAAACATTTCTAGCATGCATGCCTTCTACTTTTTATTGCAATTCACAACTATAGACTTTCGTAACTAAGAAGAGAACTGGAAGTAAAATACAAAGCATGTGGAAGGTTTGAGTGGGATGCAGTCCTTGCAGTGATCTCTATGGAGAAGCAGAGGGAGGAATTACAAACTGCCAAAAGAAAAATGTAGTATCTCCTTCTAACCTTGCAATATATCCTCCTGTCTGCATGTAAAGTATTTCTTTAAAAGAAATAGGAAATGTCAGTAATTGTTAGAAAGGACATCATCAAGTAAGATTAGATGTTGAAAATTTTAATTTAAAACAGATTTTATATATTTTAAAGAAGTGTTGTATATCCAGAAAAATCCACATAAAACTTAAAGAAACTAACAATGAAAAAGTGGGGGAAAAAAACTCAAAACTTAACCCATCTTCTGAGCATTCTCATTAAACATTTAAATGTGTTTATGTATGCTACAGTTTGATAGTATACCAACTAACAATGAAAAAAACTGTATTTTTTAATGTTGGGTAGTCATAGGTGAAAGGTGTATTTATAGCAGAAACTTAGAAATTCTGAGTAAGCTTTTAGAACAAATTCAATTTATTCCTTCTATTTCAAATAATTGCAATGTTTCATCCTCCCCATTTTGTAATTTCTATCTTCAAGGCTAAGCATTAAGTATACATAATCACTGTAACCTTGGGACAAAGTAATTTTTTACTCATCTACATGGTAGTAAAAATATATTTCAGGAAGAAAATAACATTATATGGATATGATTTTTAAAGTAGTGAGAAGTATTAGAATCAGTGATCAGAGTATGGAAAGTTTTACATAAGTTGAATACTCTGGGAGAACAATCTTAAATTAATTAAAAAAAAATTTTAGAGGCCATCAAAACAATCCCTGGGATTTGAGTCACAGATTGAGTCTTGTCTGTTAATATGGTACATACAGTGTTTCAAGGATATACTGGGTTTAGCAGACTTTGTATTCTAATATAAATGTTTTTAGCCATTTTATTTTCCTGATATGCTGAATTCAGCCAAACCTTTAAGATTAAATTATAGTTAAACTTTCATGTGATAGAAAGGAACATTTATTTAGCCATAATTTGGATTTCATGACATTATTTTCATGTGATTTCTGGACCTCAAATAAAATATGTTAATGCTTTCTTTTAAAAGAGAAAACAATGGGATTGGATATAATTTAAGGAAATAAAAGACAATAATTTCATACTTCCTTTGGAAAGCTTTTCCTTTCCTGTCATTATTAAAACTTTTGGTTGACCTTTTTCAGTTGGGAAATATCCTTTACACTGATGGAGTTTTTCATGCTTTTTAGTAATACTAATGAGTTGAATAATTTATGAGGTTGTCATGTGCAAAAGATTTGGTGTGATTTGATATACTTGCAGCCTCTGGTGTTGGAACGTGATTAATAAAAACCTAGAGGCATGTAATTTTTTCCTTGATGTCTGATGTTCTAATTTTAATGTGCTGAATATGTTATTTAGGTGTTTTCTAATAGTTGCATCTCTTACAAGCACAGGTGTAATTGGTTACCAGGAATCTTACAGACCATAGCAATGGAAGAATATAAGGAAAACATTGTAAAGACATACAGACTCTTCTTTTGGCATGCAGGGTTTTCTTCTTCATGGCAAATTAGCTAATATGGAAATGATTGAAAAAGGAGCATTTTGTAAATAATTTATATCTTAAAGAAAAACATCTGGCACATTTCTGGTGCTTGAAGTTATAGCTGTCAAAGAATAGTGCAAATTCTTAATAAGTTTGCTTGTCTTTGTTGACTATACATTATCCTTTAGGCCTCTGTTTCTCTTCCATAAAATTGCACTGGAACAATGCTTCATCAAAGCTTAGGATCGCAAGTGCCTCCCCGTCTGTGATCAAAGACATCATCTTAAATAGGTCTGATCAGGCATTGCAGAGAGGGCAGACTGTTTCAGCCTGAGGGGGAAAAAACATGAAGCAAAAATGACAAAGTTAATCAGTCATTTCTTTGGCAATAAATAATAAGATATGCTGAGAACTGCAAATGAGAACATTCTTAGGTTCCTCAGAGATGTGTCTGCTTAACACCTGATTTATCTAAGCTTGTGAAGCCATCAAGATATGACCTTGATGAATAAAAAGGAGCTCTTTAATGAATGTGGAATTAAATTAGCTTTGATGGTATATCCATGGCTACTGTAATGCACTGCTTGCAGTCATCAAGAAACAAGATACTGAGAATAGAAAAGACTGTTATATTATTTTAAGAAAGGAAACTATCAAATTATCTGATTTATTTTTCAGAGCATCTATCTACATTATTGTAGCATTTGATAAAGACTTTGATTTTTTATTTAATTGAATTATTTATTGGTACATTTTATATACACTCACAATCACACACAACATTGGGAAATTTGTACCAGTATATGATACAAGTTAATTCTCATTTTTACCCACATCCCTACCCACCCACACCTCCCCACCCCCTATATACATGCTCTTTTATTTTCTTTCAGAATCATATTTATTCCTTTCCCTTATTACATTCCCACACCAAATTTCCTTTGGAAATTTCCCATTCTACAAAAACTGTCACACTTTCTAGAGCTCATTTACATCCACAGGTGCTCATATCAAAGAAAAGATCCACTATTTGCCTATCTGTGATCTATTTATTTCACTTATTAGTTTGTCCTCCAGGTATATCCATTTGCATATAAATGAATGAATCTTGTCATTCTTTATGGCAGAATAATACTCTATTTAAAACACACACACACACACACACACACACACATCTTCTTTATCCAGTCTCCAGTTGATGGGCATTTGGGTTGTTTCCAAGAATGAACAGACACTTCTCAGAGGCAGAAGTCAAAGAAGCTAAGAAACATTAAGAAATGTTCAACATCACTGGTCATTCGAGAGATGCAAATGAAAACAACACTGAGATTTCATCTCACTCCACAAAGAATGGCCGCTATCACAAAATCAACGAACAATAAATGCTGGTGAGGCTGTAGGAAGAAAGGAACCCTTCTCCACTCTTGGTGGGATTGCAGATTTGTCCAACCATTGTGAAGATCTATATGGAGATTCCTCAGAAAACTAGGTCTAGAGGTCCCATTTGACCCTGCTGTCCCCCTGCTAGAAATATACCCAAAGGAATTTTAAAAATCACATTGGAAAGACAAAATTATTTGATTTTTTTAACCAATTAACCTACTTTGTGTTTGGGTAGACTCTAGGAAACCTCTTTGTAGTTGTTCATTTTAACTCCATTATAGTTTGTATGTTTTTCATTGAATCTCTATATTTGGAATGAAATAGGTGATAATGGTTATATTTCCAATACTTTACCAAAAAGTTAAAGATATATTTTTATGCATGGATGAGAGAGACATAAGAGAAGCATCCATCCACTCTTTTTACTCTCACAACCCTATCTTCACACCATTGTTTCTAGAGTCTCTTAAAATAATTTAAGTTCTATGAATGTTAAAATATGATTATAAAATACACTTGGCATACAATACACAGCCTTTTCCTAATCAACAAGTGTATTAAAAATATACTTTTTTGTATGTTCAAGATTCAGACTTATAGGCTTTAAACATGTTCAAAAGAATCAAGTAACTTCATCATTTTAAAAAGCATTTATTGAATAGCTTGTGCTTGGCATGCATGTTCTAGATGCCAGCTTCAAAGACTAGGATGGTTTCTGCCTTTTAACAGCATGTTGTTAACTGTAGTGATTCTCAACTAGGGTGGCATAGAAATATACTACATGTAATGTATAGGTGTGAAGAATATTATTAAAATATTCTACCTGGCTCAGGGAAATTGTGAAAATCTAACCTTAAATGGCAACAGATTTGAAGTGAGGAAACTCTGGGGTGTGAAAAGAGATAGTCAAGCTCAAGCTAAGTAGTAATTCTAGGGGGCAGTAGCAAGGTGGTAGAGAAGGAGCACAGGGGAGACTCACTCGCTGGACTGGTCAGAGTCGGCTTCATAGAAACAGCTACTTACAAATTGTATCTACCAGATGAACAGGAAAGTGCAAAGTGAAGGTAATAAGACAAGTTACTAAGGCATACAGGTAGAAAAGGTCCTAACTCATTCCTTTGAATGGCCTCAATATTATGTATTTGATGACAGATTACTTAGTAAAGAGTCCAAAAAGTATTTTTAACTATTTCATACTCTCAGATAAAGCAAAGACCATTTGAGGACCAGAATGAGATCTAACTATTCCATGTGACATTTACATTTTATATGTGCTTAATATTCATTAGTTGTTATTTCCTTAATCGATCATTTATTAATGCAGAGATATGTACATGATATTTTAAGTACATCGCTCATTACTTTTGGATAACATCATTGAAGGACGAGTTTTCTGTAGACTGTGTCCAGAAATTGGCACTTTCAAGTCTAAAATATGTTTTTTATGTGCTTGTACTTTTTACCACTTAAAGGATCAATTGATACTGAAGATGAAGCAGTGATAAAATTATACTAATAGACTTACTGCTACATTGCATGAAATTAATTTAGATCACCTTTCAAAGTCTTGCTTATTTTAGGCTAATTTGGGGAAATTGCACAATTACATTTATGTTATATTTCAGTGCAGAAAGTGTATTCAGGTGTATTATAAATGTGAGAGAGCTCAGTGAAGCTGACTCCCTATAGTTAATATCTGATTGGATTTGTAAGGGTGACATAATCTTTACAAACATGTGAATGGATGAGCCATTGTGGTTAAAAGGACCAACACCACACACTGTGATGTAGTCAAAAACTGGGAAATGGAGCTATCTGGTAGAGTAAGTAGAGTGTGGGGAAATGGCATAAAGGTGAGTCTAGAAAGGTAATTTTGGACTTTATTATAAAGGGGCTTATCAGTACAATTATCAAAGGGTTTTTATTACCAAAAATGAGAAGCCATAAAATCCAGGTTACATGCCTAATGTGTTAGCACTAAACCTCAACCCAGATATCATTGGCTAACTATTCTATTGCTGTAAATACATTTGGGATTTTCTTAGCTGCAAGGGCATCTTTAAACACTGTCCCACTGTGGAATTTACCTGCTAATTTTTTACTGATTCTCACAGTCCGCCATCCATAAAGGCACATCAATACACACTACCTTAGTATCATGCTCAGGACATGTATTCCATGTCACTAATAAAATCCTAATTTTAAATGTTTTGAGTATTTATAAAAGTTCTTTAAAGTAAACTGTATCAGCCCTAGCCCATAGATACGCCACATATAAACTTCATGGAAATTATTCATAATGAATTTTATCACAGGCCTTAAGGGGGGAAACAATTTCTGAATTTAATACTATATACTACTGCCTAAAGAAATTTCTGTACCCTCAACATTTTTTCAAGTTGTCTAGTTTATCTTTTCTTTATGACAAGGGTTGTCAAACCTTTAAACTTCCATTTTGCCACTTACCGGTGACCTACCTTTTGGTATGTGGGATGGGTTTATCCTTTGCCCCTCCTGCCTGTCCCATTTTTGTTCTTCACTCCTCCTTTCCTTCCTTCTTCCCTTTTCTTCTTTCCTTCCTTCCTTCCTTCTTCCTTCCTTCCTTCAAGAAAAGAAACCTGTGCTCATACAAGAAATCTAAAAAAAGGCCAAAAACATTTAAAGAAAGGCAGGAAGATTTGCCTATTTTTAATACCCATAAAGATAACTCTCTTTGCTGTTTCATTTTGATGAATTTATACTCATGCTAGTCTTTTTCCATGCATATTTTATATATTATAGGACCAAATGCTAAACAATGTAATCAAAGAGTCACAAACATGAATAATGCATCATCTGTACTCTTCATGATATTTAGAGTTCCACACTGACCTGAGATTTCCTCGTGTTTTATCATGTCTTTATATGAGAAAAATTGGTCATGCAATTTTTAATCTAGTAAAATATTTTAAATAATTAAAAAACACCTGGCCGGGTGTGGTGGCTCACGCCTGTAATCCCAGCACTTGGGAGGCAAAGACAGGAGGATTGCTGAGTTTGAAGCTTGCCTGGGCTACATAGTGAGCTCAGAGCCAGCCCAAACTACAAAGCAAGACCCTGTCTCAAAAAAAAAAAAAAATCACCTGAACTTCATAGCTAATCAAAGTCTGACAATGTAACATGCTGGGAAAATGCAGAGATTTGATATTAACATCATGTATATTTTTAAAATATATTTTATCAATTTTCCTTTAAAAACACACTGAAATTTTCTACTTTGACTTCATTTACAAGATTAAGTTAACGTTTCATACTTACACTGCTTTGCTTAAATTCAATAAGATTTTTCTGCACCTTTTTAATTGTATTTTGTTTAAAAATTCTGTTTATGAATATCCCTTTTGTAAGTCTGCTCAAGGAAATATTGCTTACATATGAATATTTTGAATTAGGAATAAATGAAATTCTTTTCTTGCTGTCAGAACCAAATTGTAAAACTGCATTGCATGCCTTTGAAATCAGTATACTCTATTAGCAGGCTTGTCAATATAAAAAGTGCATTCCATTTCCACCTCTTGCTCTAATAACCTTTTCTGCATTACTCTGAGGCAGTTCATATAATCAGAGTATATTGTCAGCTTACTGGAGTTGGGGAAGCATGAAATGAAAATCACGTTAATATTGATCCAGTTCTTTTACTTCCAAGTGTCCTTGATGTCCTTTCCACTGAGCAGTAACTGTTGGTGTTAGGTAGGCATTTTATTCTCTTCTTTATTCCTAAATTCTAGTAAACTGCAATCTGAATCAAGACTTTAACAATTGTAATAATTTCTATAAACACTGGATTTTAATCAACACGTAGATTGCAAATACCATGTGTCCACGACATCGATGAAATATTTTCCTCCACTTTTCCAATGGACAATGTATCAGAGAATATATGGTTTTTGCAGTTTAAAATAAACAAAAATCTGTACAAATTCCTCCCTGATAAAAACAAAAAAAAAAGGATACTATATTCTGATTTCATATAACATAATGATGTGGTAAAATGGATCCTAAATTTCATAAATTATTGATTCAGATCTAGATTACCATTTCTGAATCAAATTGATTATAAATTTAAAGCTGGTGTCATGGTTTATTAATCAATTTTGGATTGCTCAGTATATTTTCTTTCAAAAAAGAAAGGAAGCAAAGTAGGAATTATGGTTAGATTCAATTCATTTAGACTAAAATAGAAGCAAGAATGAAAGAATTTGATGTCTGAATTTATAATTTCATATTTGTATTGTTTTCTTAGTAACTACACAGATTTTTATTTAAGGTATGTTTTCAGCAACAAGTAAAAATAGTCTGTGCTGCCAGCAGTGGTGCCACAGAACTGTAACCCAGCACTCAGGCTGAAGCAGGACGATCACTGCCAGCCTGGATTATGTAGTGGGTGCAGGACCACCACCTGAACTATGAAGTGAAACCCTATCTCAAAAAACTAAAAAGATAAAGAACAAAGAAAGAATCTGTTCTAATAGAAACAGAACTTCATTTGTGGAAATACTTCCTTTCATGACTGTTTTAAGAATATAGTGAAACTCGGGCCAGAGGGTTAGCTCAGTGGTTCCGGCGCCGGCCTCGCAAGCGCAAGGCCCTGAGTTCGATCCCCGGTAACCACATATAATGCTGGGCGTGGAGACACGCCCACCAACAATCAACACAGCACCACAATGCCGGATGTGGTGGCTCACGCCTGTAATCCCAGCACTCAGGAGGCAGAGACAGGAAGATTGCTGAGTCCGTGGCAGCTTGCCTGGGCACCATAGTGAGCTCAGGGCCAGCCTGAACTACAACACGAGACCCTGTCTCAAAAAGCAAAAAAAAAAAAAAGAATATAGTGAAACTCCTGATTCAGCCTCCAGCATAAAAGAGAAATAAGATATTTAGTATTTCTAGTATTTATTTTTAATATAGTACTTTAATCAATTAACAGGTTTCGATTCGTTTGTTTGGTTGTTTTTTGAGACAGGATCTTGATTTTAAGTTCAGGCTGGCCTTGAACTCACTATGTGACCCAGGCCATCCTTGAACTCAGCAACC
This sequence comes from Thryonomys swinderianus, assembly GCA_004025085.1. Classification (NCBI taxonomy): domain Eukaryota; kingdom Metazoa; phylum Chordata; class Mammalia; order Rodentia; family Thryonomyidae; genus Thryonomys; species Thryonomys swinderianus. The sequence goes on along the minus strand of PVIC010000957.1, from coordinate 74,532 downwards.
CTCCTGCCTCTGCCCCCTGAGTGTGAGTGCTGGGATTACAGGTATGAGTCACCACATCAAGCATTATGGTATGTGGTTACCGGGGATTGAATATAGGACCTTGTGGCTTACTACGTGGATGCCAGAATCACTGAGCTAAATCCCCTGACTCTCATTAACAGTTTTTACCTTTATGATTTTTATACTAAGAGCTCTGTTTTCTTTCTTTTAAAAAAATATTACACTCCACAAAAAATACTTTTTTGTCCAATAGTGTTCAGTAGAATAGTGGTCTTTTTCTTTTAGGTCATCATCATTTTTTTGTTTAGAAGAGAAAATAGTTTGCTCTGTTGTGTAAAGTCTAACACTAAATTTAGAATTTAAATGATTTAGAAAATATATATATTTGATAGTAAATATGTGTTCCATGTAAGTAACTATTACTTTTATCTAAAACATACAGTAAGTTCAGCATGCAAAGTTTTTGAATAATAGGTTTCTCAGTAAAGAATTCCTCCATCTGGGCCGGAGATTTAGCTCAGTGGTTCCGGCGCCTGCCTCGCAAGCACAAGATCCTGAGTTCAATCCCCGGTAACCACATACAATGCTGGGCATGGTGACTCACGCCCACCAGCAATCAGTACCATGTACCACAGTGCCGGGTGTAGTGGCTCACGCCTGTAATCCCAGCACTCGGGAGGCAGAGATAGGAGTATTGCTGAGTTCAAGGCTTGCCTGGGCTACATAGTGAACTCAGGGCCAGCCTGAACTACAAAGCGAGACCCTGTCTCAAAAAAAAAAAAATTCTTCCATCTTTTTTTGAAATTTGTTTAGAATTGAAGAGGTATCTACAATAGATTGAGTCACATGTACTATTGTCTAAAACCATGTCACGATACCTAATTAGTTAAAAGGTATATTTATCTTAAAATCCTTTCCTTTTCATGGAAGTCAAATAATATAATTTGGTATTAATAATATAATTTGGTATTAATAAATGCACTGGTCAGAAAAGCTATTATTGCTCTGACTTAAAGGTTTAATGAGAAAAAGATAACTTTATTTTAACATTTTCAAAAGTGTTTGTTTCATGCATGCTTTTTTCAAAGAACATATTTAGGTATGAACATAAATTCCAGCATTTTATCTTATTTGTGCAAGGGTAGATTTTGTCACAATGAATTGATCTAGATTAATATTATAAATATGAAAATAACTTCTCCTTTGAAAAGAATGTCATTTTATGAAACTAATTTTTAGATGTTTAGAAACATTAAAATGTTTATATGGTACATTTATGTAAAATTAAAATTCTATGCTGCCAGTTTCCCTCCAAAGATCTACTTCCAAGGTGAACAAAAAGTCTATATCAAATATATTATCTTTTGTTGTGAATGCAGTTCCTCTCCCTTAAACACCCAAGATTTTAAATATTTACATTAAGGTATCTATATACAAAATTTAAAAACAAAAATTTAATCCTTAAGCAATTTTATTTCATATCCTTAGATAAATAAAATGTGTATTATGAAAATAGTTTTTAAGTGTAGTCTATTTATACTGCAGTCAATTTCAGAAGTACTTCCTAATACCTGTAGTATCAGCATCCTACTGTCTTCAAGGAGCATCCAATCTAGTGGAGTAGTTGAGGGATCACACAACACTGTAATGAGTGTAAATAGATGGAGGGACCACATAATGGAGGCCTACCTCCATAGAAAAGGAAACAGTCATTAGTTGTAGACATGATGCTTATGCTTTTTTAAGTTTGTTCTATCAAATTTTTAGCAAATGTCTTTGAAAGCATATTATATAAATAATCTTCACACATTTCAAAATGTTTAATCAGCTATTGTCTCATTTTAACTTTACGGTAATCCTGTGAGAGTTAAGTTGAAAATATTTCTCTTCACTGTTTTGAAAATGAAGTTGAAAGACTGGTCTGGATTTTTTTAAGAGATTTGTTACTAATGGTTATAGGAGGAACAATAAAGAATGGAAAATAACATAGTCCATATTTCTCGTTTATGAAATTGCAATGAATATAAAAAATAAATTTAAGTAACAACATATAAAATTAGTAATAGGTGAGTTATATTTATTTTTATGTGCTTAATCAGCAGTTGTCACTTTTATGATGCTTGATACAGTTAAAGTTAACTAAGAGAAATCCTAAATATGACTCCAAGATGGATAATTATACTTTATGATATATTCCTTAGATACAAAAGTTATACAAGGAAAAATAAGGCAAGTAAGAAAATTCCACACAGAAGAAATTACATATGTCAGATTGAGAGGTTTGATATAGTATGGCATATTTAGAGGCAAAAACATTCAGCTGTTGGGAAAAATGAGGTACAAAGAAATGAAGCCAGTAAAATAATGAAATTAACCAACAACCAGATCATGAGCCATAAAACATATATTTAAATTACATTTACAAAGTAAGATAGAAGATAAATAAGTAGAATCAGCAAATAAACATATGAAAAAATGTTCAACATCATTGGTCATTTGAGAAATGCAAATGAAAACAACACTAAGATTCCATGTCACTCCAGAAAGAAAAGTACCTATGAAAAAAATCAACCCACAACAAATGCTGGTGAGGCTGTAAGAAGAAAGGGACCTTCCTCCACTGTTGGTGAGAATGTAGACTGGTGAAACCACTGTGGGAATTCCTCAAAAAAATAAAATTAGAGGTTCCATTTGACCCAGCTATTCCCCTGCTGGGTATCTTCCCAAAAGAATTAAAAGCCTCAGACCACAGTAATATACACACAGCTATATTTATAGAGCACAGTTTCTAAAAGTCAAATCATTAAAACAATCCAGATGCCCATCAACAGGTGACTAAATAAAGAAGATGTGTGGTTTTCGTGAAATGGAATACTACTCAGAACCATAAAAAATGATAAACTTCAGACATTTATAGCCAAACTGATGTACATTGAGGCCATACTCTTAAGCAAAATAAGTAGAACACACATGTGTAAATACTGAATAATTTCTCTGCTCTGAGAAACTGAAAATGTGAGAAAAATCATAGTGTATAATTGGTGTTGTGAAATAAGAAAATGTTCAAGAGAAGGAGAAATAGGAAGGGGAGGTGGAAGAAAGAAAAGTAAATGGTGAAGGATGTGTCTTGATATTGTTTACACTGTTTATTAAGGTCAGTGTGTGTATACATTCATAAGGGCTTTTAATGCTTAATACATTAAAATTTTAAAAATAAAGATAATTAAATAAAGAAAAATATATACTCACATAGTTGGTGTTTGTATGAACTCAGTTACTCAATATGAATAATAGTTTCTTTCTTGTTGCTGGAGCAAAATATTCAAATATTCAACACTCCCAAGTTTAAGAAGGAAAGGTTTATTTTAGCTCACAGTTTGCTTGAGCTAACTAAGTCATAATTAGCTTGATTCAACACAGAGTGGCACAGCAGAGGGGCCTGGCAGCGGAGAAATGGATCTTGGTATGTCACACAGGAAGCAGCAGCCATCGAGGAAGGATGAGGGATCTGTGTTGTACCTTCCAGGCCAGGCACGCATGACCTGTGTCTGTCCACTATGCTTCGCTGCACCACATCACCCAGATACCCACTCGTCGGTGGACTCATCCAGTGTCACACACCACGCAGGATCTAGTACCTACCAAAAGTCCCAGCTATGAGCACGTGAGGCTCTGGGAACTTCTACATATGACCTGTAACAAATAAAAATAGCATGAAACCATATTATTACATTAAACCTATTTTATTATGGGTTTATATCTTTTTTCTTTATGCATTAGCTACAGGTTTATGATTTAGGGCTTATTCACTGTTATGAATTTTTTTCTTTATTAAGATCAATGTCTTAGATTTGACTGTAGTGTAACTCCTTAAACTGCAATACACTACTCCATGGAATTTTCCTTCATATTGGTTATTTACAATGATGAAGAAAAAATAATTAAATGAGAAAATTAACTTGTTGACCTTGATTACTGGACATCCTTCATACATGTATCTTTTGCTATTATTCAGAGAAATTAATATGTCTAATTTGTAACTTCTAAATTTAACTACTGCCTACATAAAATAACAATAAAACTATTTAAAACTATAACTTAAAATTATAATTTGTTATAATTAATGTAATTGTGGTAGTAATAATACTAGATTAAACAATAACTGGAAACAACTTAGTTCTGTTATTTTGCTCTAAAATATAGTATGTTTCCCACGAATCCCTCGTTATTAAGAAAATTTTTATGAGAATTTAGGATGAGGTAATAGGATATTGTACGTTAGGTAACATTTTCATATTCAGAGCCTCTGTATGTTTTTACTAATAAGACTGTATATAGAATGCCTCTGTGTATTTATTTGTATCATAATACAAAAAAAATGCTGGGAATTTAGCTCAAGTGGTACTGCGCCTACCTTGGAAGCACAAGGGCCAGAGTTTAATCCCTGGCACTGCAAAAAAAAAAAAAAAAAAAAAAAAAAAACCCATACATAATACAAGAAAAAAATTAACTTTGGATTTGACTTTATTATTTTATAAATTATTTTTTCCTCAAAATTTAAATTTTTTTCATTTTAGTATTTTCATAGCAAACAAACATATTTCTATCCCATCTAGCTTTCTATATAATTCACATTTTAAAATCAAAGGCATTCTGGTGGTTTGTGGTATCTGCTTGTTAATTTCTTGATGAATGGCTAAAGAGGCCAAGAAGTGCACTCAGTCCAACATGTCTTCTGAAGATAGATGAATTCAAATAAATTCTCTTTCCAATCGGATTTTGATTTGTTGAGTGATAAACCAATTCTTTCTAAGGACAGTGTTTACAAGCCTTGTAATGAGACAGCCCTCTGAAACCTTACTTCTTTTGCCTACAATTTTGATGAATGAAACTCTAATTCATAAAGGATATTGTGATTGAAAAGCACCTTTAGATCTCATACACTTTAATTTAGATAAATGTTTGTTTCAGTACCATAAAATCAGGAAGTTCATTGAGTTTCAAATTGATAACACTTCAACAGGGATAAGTTCAATGTGTTGATATGGGTTCTTTTACTATATATCTTTTAAAGACATGATTGTTTTACTGCTTTAAAACTAAAGGGGGTAAAATTTTAAGTCTGATATATATTTCAGACTTCACCTGTCTACTAAATTTTCTCTAGTGGTAGATTATTTCATTTTGGAAACACAGAGTAATATAAAGCTTTTTTTTTTCCTCATGGTTGTGATTCAGGAAAACTTACTTTATTAGACTGACTCTTACTTAAATGGCTTTATTGACTTTCACAAAAAGAAATGAGTGCCCTTCATGAAACTACATAAATTTTCTGCAGGTTTCTCCATTTTGAATTAAGTCACTAATATTCTTGAGAATTTAAGACTTAGAAATATCAGTTACTGAAATGTCTCAGTTTATTCCTTTTTCAAGGATTTAGAAGAGCTTGTTTTGTGCCAGGTACTGTGCTAAGAACTGAAAATACAAAGACAAACATGTTTCTACTGCTTAAGGTGCTTCCGGCTGTTGGGGAGATGAATATGCAATTATTCAGAAGTTCTTTAGCAGCAAGATTTATGAGATGTGGTAAACCTAATAGAAAAAGAGAAAAAAACCACCTTAAGAAATTGGAGAAGAGAAGAGGATGGAAATTAAACTTGAGTTTAGCACATGTTTGTGACACACCTGTTGGGGGCCAGACCCTGAGGCTACAGCCATGACATTATACGGAGGGCAAGAATGAGGGCAGACACACACCTGATACCATCTCTGTCTACCTAAAGTTGAGCTCTATATAAACTATGAAAATACAGTTGAGTTGCTTAAGAGAGGGGCCTGAATAAAATGAATTTGAATGCCAAGTTGGAAATTGCCAGTTAGAGATACAAAGAAGGGATGTAAAATTCAAAGGGAAAAACACTAGCATAGGTTAAGAAGTTTGTGAAAATATTACAAGTCATTAGCTATAAATTATTGTGTATTGCTGAAGGGGAAGTGGTAAAAGGTATGTGGAAGTTTATAGAGAACAAAGGTCAACCATGCTGAGGAGTTTAGATTTTATTCTTCACTCTGAGTTCTGCCTTAACTGTTGTTGATTGGGAGATGTTAACAAACAATACTGACCAAGACAGTAGTCTTCAACTTACTTGTGTTTTTTAACAATTATTCTGACAAAACTGATGTAAGGTTGCTCTTAAAACAATGTAGATCATTGATGATAGCTTAAAGCAGAGAAATGTTAGTCACCATACAGAATGAATCCTAAGTTGTTGGTCCAAAGAAAAAGAGTAGGAAACACAAGAGACGGTGAACTCAGGGAAATGTTCAGTTAGTGTTATCCAGGTAAAGATGTCTAGAAATACGGTATTAAGGTCTCAGGAGAGTCTTTGGAGTTGTTAATAATTGCTTTTTGCCTTTTTTTTGTTAAACAATACAAGATCCAAGTTTCCCTAATTAAAAAGCTACCCATAAAAAAAAAATGGTTTACAGAAATAGCTAACCCCAGGGAATCACTGTTGTGCTGGCTTCATATCACAAAGGATGAGATAAAATTAAGAAAAAGTTCTAAAGCATTGAGAAATCTATTTTTAATATTTTATTCCAGAAATAAGAATCACCTATGGGCCAGTGAAATGAGAACAACGTAATGCATTTAATTTCCTTGCCTCCCATTAAGTATTAATTTTTAATGCTATTTGTCTCTAAGGTATTTGTCAAAATATGTATGTAACAATCTGTCACTTGACACTATTACATTATGTATTAACCATGTTTTGTAAAAGCCATTATCCAAAAGGAACTGAGATGACAGACTGTCCCTCTCACCCAGTAATACTCTACAGTGGCACTATAACATAAATCTGTTATTTAACATATATATTTACTCTTTTATAGATTTTGAGTCAATTTCTTCAAGTGTTAGCAAATAGTATTGGACTTTAGTCACTTACAAAAAGAAAACCATCAAAGAAAAACATTGTGTTACAATGCATATTTTGGGGCATCTAGCTGCATTTCCAAGAAAGTGGTTTAGTAAACATCAACAGACAGCAGTGACTGTTGAATGTTCTTGGAATAGGCCTGAAAGATTTGACCATAAGTATTATGAATTGTAACTAGAGAGAATTTTGGCCTGAGGCATAACATGATTTGAAGAGGAACTGTTTATGTACATACCTTATCATCATCTACAGCTACAATACAACACTACCATGTAGGACTACTATTATGAGGTTCCTTTTCCAGGAATATATACCCACCACACAAAATTAAGATGGTTCCCTAGTTAATGGTGTCCTCAAGGCCTACATCCTAACACTTTGAAGGCTTTCTTCCAGCACAATAAATCACAATGTTTTCTTTCAAAGTGATGTGAAGTAAAGTAATAAAAGTTATTTCTAAAACTCACTGAAAAAAAAAACATGTTGACATAAATTACATTTTTATTTTGATTAGGCACTGAAGAAGATGTAATAAAGTCAAAGAAAGCTTTCAGAAGTCAAGCGATAGTGAACCAAAATGCAGAGACCGAACTCATGCTGGAAGGAGACGATGATGCAGTCAGTCTGCTCCAGGAGAAAGAAATCGACAATCTTGCAGGTAAATTTCTCAACATTTTTCTTCTGTTTGTTGAGCTAGGCACATAGAAATTACAGAATTCAAAATTTATCTCCTGGCAATTAAATGCATGCAGATACTTACAGTGACCAATCTGATGAATATTGATAATTTATCTCATTTTCTAGTATTGAAGCATGGAACTCAACCAAATGTGTATTTCACTGACCGATGAATATCACCAACTTTGTATGTAATAAAGAACAATTTTTAAATAGGGAAAATAATGTGTAAGTTGTTCACAAATAATTGCCTATATCATTGAAAAGAGAGACAGGATGATAGAGCTCATGATTTATATATGTCTCTAGTCTGCGAACAGCCAGGAATAATCGCCTCTTCAGCCGGGTGATCACGGAACTGTCATTTCCTTCCTCTGTAACACAGCCATGTCCCTCCCACACTGCTAATTCCCCAAACTAGAAAACATTCTTCCCCTGCCACCGTCAGTTCACCTTGGCTCAGTGCTGACCTAAGGTCACTTGAGGATAGACAGCATCAGCAGTGAGCAGGTGAATGTGGATGTCCCAGGGGTTGGCTGATAACCTTCTGTGTTTATTTCCAATTTGTTTTGAGAATCTAATGAAAGCAGATCGCTTGTGCCAAGGCACACATAATTTTGAGCACGACTTCAAAGCATTTTCCAAACCCTAGAAGCCAGTCTGTAGAATAATATTCTGGATCTCAGGTTTAAATCCCTATGTTAGTGGGGCATGGTGTCTCACACCTGTAATCCCAACACTCAGGAGGCAGAGGCAGGAGGACTGTTGAGTTTGAGGCTTGTCTGGGCTACCTAGTGAGCTCAGGGCCAGCCAGAACTACAAAGTAAGAGGCCCCATCTAAAAAAATTTAAAATTTTATATATATATATATATATATATATATATATATGTATAAAATTCAGATATATATAAAATTCAGAAATGTAATTAAGTGAAACCCATTGACTCTTTGCCCACAGGTGTGTTTTTCTTTCTTGGTCTCATCCTTGATCTTAACACAGGAAATTCACAAATATCGTGTTTGACCCTTTTAGATAATATATTGCCTTTCCTCATTTACACATAACACATATGCATTATAATACTATAATTTAGTTTAGACCTTCATCCTTTCTTCCACTGAAAATAGCTGATTCAAACTTGCCCACTTCCTTGAAGTGTTTCATAGTAAAATCTGCCCAGAATTACATAATTTGACATAATCCAACAAATACTAATACCTCCTTTAGATTTTTCTCTTTTAATGAAGCTCATATTACTTTACACTTATAAGTAAAATTTTTAAATGCTTTGAGTTCAAACACCTAAAATCAATAAAAACACAAAAGCAGATTATTTCAAAATAAGTCTAGACTATCTTGTTACATAAAATTCATTTTCAACCTCAAATTATGAAGCACTTAGCCAATGCACTATATCAAGACTCCCCTGACTCCTGTCTTTTAATAGATTATTTTTAATAACTCTGTTTCTGTCCATGTTTACTTTATTCTAAATCATACAGTTCTTATGGAATCCTTATGTCTGTAAGATCCTGTACACTGTCCTGCAAGCTTGATATTGTTCAGAGTTTTTCAAAAGAGGAACTGAGAATGTTACTTGGACCTTGAATGTAGAAAAAAAGAAAAGAGACGAGGGATGTTTTATCAAGAGTGACAGAAATGTCTCCAGGATTTATAGGAATATGCAGAATCAGTTTCTAAATTACCAGTGAAATGTTATGTAAAATTCATTTTGGGAAGTAACTATAAACCAGAATTCCTAGGTTAAAGAAATCAGCTATTAATAAACTTTCAGAGCACATAAATATGTAACTCTTCAGTTTTTGTTTTAAGAAGTTGTAGTCCAAAGCATGGTTATGTCTGCTTCAGAAATTTAAATTTTCTAAATGGCATCCTTATTTATATAACTTGTCTTTCTAATTAGCTCCATATTACTATGCTGCCCTAAGAAAACTTCACCATTACGGAAAACCTAGATCAAAACTAAAATCCAAGAAATTCTAGTATCTTATACTGTAATTAATATAATCTCATATTTATTTGGTATTTTAATTGAATTTTTTATTGGTACATTTTATATACAGTTCACAATCACATCCAACATTGGGGAATTTGTACCAATATATGGCACGAGTTAATTCTCATTTTTACCCATATCCCTACCCAGCCCACAACCCCCCATCCCCTATATGTATGTTCTTTCTTTTTCTTTTCAAATCGTATTTATTCTTTCCCCTCATTACATTCCCCTACCTCTTTCCTTATGAATATTTGGTATTTCACAAAATAATAATTTCCCATCCTGAAGATGGAAATTACAGACTTGCTTGTTCATGAATTTATGACATGGCTTAGTCATGATTAATAGAATTGTTCCATCAAAAATACAGAGTTTTTAGATTTTATATTATATATGAAAACAATACTCCATTTTTATAAGAGTAACATTAGGCATAAACCTGCTGATTAGCACAATCTATTTACCTTCTCTCACAAAATGCTGTTTTGATAACATTGCACACAGATAACACTATGCATTATAATTTTTTGGTATGTAATATAATAGTTAAATTTTAAGTTAAATTCAAGCAGAAAAAGTATGCTAATTAATTTAGAGAACTGAGGAATTGTGTGAATGAGTTTTTCTGGTTTAAAATATAAAATACATTTTTGTTCCAAAAACTAGAAAAAGGAGAGTCATAACCACCATGTCCTTCTATAAACTAGTTTTCAGAAGGCTGTGTACAAAATCCTTAGAACCTTCACAACAACCCTGTAAGGTAGAAACTATTATTACCACTAGTGTTAAAAGCTAAGAAAAATCGGAGTTAGGAGAGATATACTAATGTACATAAGGTTAAGATGTATATAAAAATAACATATTTCCTTAGAGTATATAAGTTTAAAATATATCAAATAGTACATTTAAATATGTGTGTGGCTGGTTGTATATACGTTTGTGTACTTAAAAGACTTTTCTCAAATGCAGACAGAAGGCCATCTCTTTTTAGAACTATTTTTATTCTTATACCATTACATTATACATAGAAGTCTGTATATAACTATACATAAGAATTAATTTTACCTTTACTTTTAGATAGTTTATGTGTTGCCCAAAGTCATTCTGATAAATTTTTTAAAAATCTGATACATGGGCCGGAGATTTAGCTCAGTGGTTCCGGTGCCTGCCTCGCAAGCACAAGGCCCTGAGTTGGATCCTGGTAATCATGTAGAATACTGGGTGTGGTGACTCACGCCCACCAGCAATCGATACCACATACCACAAAGCAGGGGGTGGTGGCTCACACCTAAAATCCCAGCACTCAGAAGAAAGAGGCAGGAGGATTGCTGAGTTCGAGGCTTGCCTGGGCTACATAGTGAGCCCAGGGCCAGCCTGAACTACAAAGTGAGACCCTGTCTCAAAAAAAAAAAAAAAAAATCTGATAGATACCTGACTGCTTTTATGAGAACTTTATTTAAATATCAGTCGTTTCTCATGTTTTCTCCATTTTTGGAGACTTCTAGTTATAATAAAGATGAAATATTCCAGAAGATTCTATATCTTTAAATGTCATGTAATTTTGTTTTCACTTTTAGTTTCCTTACCTCCCAAGCTGCTCATCTCAAGAGGCAAGTTAAATATGTGTGACTACTAAACACTCATTTTATTATGTATTGTAGAAAATAGCTAATATGATAACATAGAAGTATGCAATAAGTTACTATAATAATAGCACATAATTTAAATCACTTTTAATTTCTAGTGGTTCACCAAAGCAAATTTAGTGCTGTTGATTCCACATGTGCCTAAAGATTTCTTATTAATTGCATTTTACTTAAATATTGAAATTGGTTTACTCACCTCACTATATTCTAAAATCTCTGTTTTTTAATCTGAAATTTAGCAAGCTGTTTCTTCAAATTACTAACTGAAATTTAAAATTATTCAGATTTATATGTATAGACAAGTGCATGATGTAATTTAACTGAGAAAATTGTGTCTTGCTGTGAAATATATTTCATTTTTGTTAGGGTGTCACATACACTAAGTCAAAATAGAAATATTTTATGTAATGGAATTGGAATGTATAGATTTCTTCATTGTTCCTTCCAAAACTTATTAGTTATACTAATTTAAGGAGTTTTGAGTTAAAGTTAATAATGATAGTCATTTATATCTTATTACCAGTTCTTTAAATTATAATTTTATTATTTGTTGTTTACATGTATAAACTATTATTACCAATAGTTCACCCATTAATTTAATGTCCAGTAACTTACAAGATTTTCCACATTTCTAAAATTTCTTTCTTCACCTAAATATCCTTTCCATCTTTCTATTTAAAACTCTATGAAATATTCACTGGCCGATCTTGTTATTTCCATAACATTTGGGATACCTAATTTGCATGCCATAAAATTGATTCTTGTGCGATATATAAATCAGTGATTTTAGTATATTTGCAACCATAACCACAGTGAATTTTAGAACATTTCATCACCCCAAGGAGAAACTTGAACCCTTCTGGCTATTCCTCCACTCTTTCCCTGTTCCCTCGATGCACTGCTCCTGCTTTCACCTTTTGGTTGGCATGAAAATACTTCTGTGGACATTCATGTATGGGCTTTATATGAATATAAGTATTGATTTATCTTAAGAATATACAGTAGATGAAAATTGCTGAATCAAATAGTAACTTCATCTTTAACTTTTTTTAATTGAATTCTTTATTGGTATAATTTATATACATCTCACAATCACATATAACATTGGGGAATTTGTACCAGTATATGACACAAGTTAATTCTCATTTTTACCCATATCCCTACCCACCCACACCTCCCCACCCCCTTTATACATACTCTTTTATTTTCTTTCTGTATCATATTTATTCCTTCCCCTCATTACATTCCCACACCATATTTCCTATGGAAATTTCCCACTCTATAAAAACTGTCATACTTTCTAGAGCTCATTTGCATCTACAGGTGTTCATGTCAAAGAGAAGATCCAGAATTTGCCTATCTGTGATCTATTGATTTCACTTATTAGTATATCCTCCAGGTGTCTCCATTTACACCTAAATGGATTGATCTTGTCATTCTTTATGGCAGAGTAATACTCATTTTATAAAAAAAAAAACACATCTTCTTTATCCACTCTCCAGTTGATGGACATTTGGGTTGTTCCCAAGATTGAGCTATCACGAACTGAGCTGCTATGAACAAGGGTGTACATCTGTCTTTCCAATGTGAGTTTTTAAATTCTTTTGGGTGTATTCCTAGCAGGGGGATACCAGGGTCAAGTGGGACCCCTAGTCCTAGTTTTCTGAGAAATCTCCACACAGATCTCCACAATGGTTGCACAAGTCTGCAATCCCACCAACAGTGGAGAAGGGTTCCTTTCTCCCCACAGCCTCACCAGCATTTACTGTTGGTTGATTTTGTGATAGTGGCCATTCTTTGTGGAGTGAGATGAAATTTCAGTGTTGTTTTCATTTGCATCTCTCGAATGACCAGAGTAATGTTGAACATTTCTTCATATGCTTCTTGGCTGCTTTGACTTCTGCCTCTGAGAAGTTTCTGTTCATTTCAGATGCCCATTTTTGAATTGGGTCTTTAAACTTGGGGAGGCTGATATGTTTGAGTTCTTTATATAGTGTAGATAATAGCCCTTTGTCTGATAAACAGCTAGTAAAGATTTTTTCCCATGTTATTGCTTGTCTTTTAGCAGTGCCAGACTTCTTTTGCTGTGCAGAAGCTTTTCAGTAGGATGAGATCCCATTTGTTGATTCTTTCTGCTAGTTCTTGTGCTATAGAGGTTTTATTCATAAAGTCTCTGCCGAAGCCAATGTCTCCAAGAGTTTTACCTAGCCTGTTTTCCAGCAGGCTTATTGTTTCTGTTTTAATGTTTAAGTCTCATATCCATTGTGAGTTTAGTTTTGTGCATGGTGAAATCATCTTTAACTTTTTGAGAAAATAGTTGAGGAAATGGCTGTATTATTTTACATCACCATTAGTAATATGTGAGACCTAATTTCTTCCTTTCTGATATTCATGATTTTGTCCTTTGTATAATAGCCAACCTACAACATTGTGATAATTTCTTTCTTAGAACAGTTATCACATAAAGCCTCATATTGAACAGGTTTTCCATTTGTTTTCTTTCTCCTTTTAGACTGTAAATTCCTGAAGAGCACGAACTATAAACTATTTGGGAGCCGGGGAAAAATCCTGTAACACAATTGCATTAAAGCTTTCCATTCCCACTCTAGTAATTGTGTCATTTTTACTAAATGACATTTAAGGTTCCCATTTATATAGTCAACTCTACTACTCTTAATCAAAAAATTTTCCTTATCACAGAAACATTGCTTTATAAATAATGGAGTATAATGGTGGTTTGACTAGTTAGAGTAATTAGGAGAGGAAAATAGCAACGTAGGGAATAGTGTGAGAATATGAGACTTTTAAATGTGGATATTCAAAGTGGTAGGTTTATAATCATTTACACACATGCACACTCACACATGCACACACACTCACACATACACCCATAGGTCAAGAACTGAAACCCAGATAAAATGAATTGTGTGAATTAAGGATGAGAGAAATCTATCAGCAAGCTCTTCTAGGTGCCAGCACCTGCCCCACATACTGCCTGTGACAGTTGGTTCTCCCTGATGTTTAGGGGCAGTATGTTTTCAAGCCATTTTTCATATTGGAAACAGATCAAGTTGTTTCCATTTCTTATTTGACATCTGTCTTAATTACTTCCTTTGTTGCTGGTACAGAACACCCAACACCCACAACTTAAAGAATGGAAGGTTTATTTAGGCTCACATTTCAGTGCCTGGTCTGCTGGCTCTGGGGCAGAACAGTGTAAGGGAGGGATGTGGCAGAGGGGAGGCAGAGAGCCAAAGGAGCAGGGGGAGGAAACCCTGCTGGGCCCAGCTTGGGAGACCTGCCTCTATTCCCTCCAGACCCCACCTCTAACAGCAGGTCAGCCTAAACTCCCATAATCCAATCACCTTCCAAAGCTTTGGGGGACATCTAGATATAAACCATAACAATGTCCTATTAGTTCAAAGTGAAATCATGTGTCAAATGATGAAAAAAACAGGAGAAGGGAAACTATTACTTAGAATTTTTCTTAAGTTTGACCATTTTTGCTTCCAGAAATCTCTGAATGCATTCACTGTTCATTTATTTACTGACATGCCATAAGCATCTAGTGAGTATATCCAGGGTGTTGGTACTCTGTGATGGGAAAAAAAGTCCTCTGGAGCCTTAAGCCTAGTTTCCACTAGATCTTTTTTTTTTTTTTTTTTTTTTTTTTTTTTTTTTTTTTTTTTTTTTTTTGCTTTTTGAGACAGGGTCTCGCTTTGTAGTTCAGGCTGGCCCTGAGCTCACTATGGTGCGCAGGCGAGCCGCCGCGAACTCAGCAATCCTCCTGTCTCTGCCTCCCGAGTGCTGGGATTACAGGCGTGAGCCACCACGTCCGGCATTGTGGTATGCGGTGTTGATTGTTGGTGGGTGTGTCTCCACACCCAGCATTATATGTGGTTACCGGGGATCGAACTCAGGACCTTGCGCTTGCGAGGCAGGCGCCGGAACCACTGAGCTAACCCTCCGGCCCACCACTAGTTCTTGATAGCTCAAATAACAAGCAGATTATGGCACACATGCCTTTTCAGTGATTGTACACTCAAGAAATAATCAGCTAGACAATTTCAACTTAGTGTTTTGACTAGTATATCCAGATATTATAGGCAAATTTATCTTTGTAGAGATCGAATGGCACATAAGCAAGTAATGAGCATACACACAAGAGGGAGATCTCAAAATTCTGGGAATATATAACAAAAGTAAAGGAATAAAAATTGTGAAAGCTAAAAGGTTTTCGGAGAAATATTATTTTTTTAAAGGGAATATCTGCCAAAAGCCCAGAAAGTTCCATTTTAATTGTTTGCCAGAATAAGGATAAGTAGTATGGAAGAAAACTTGTTGATTGTTACCTACATGGACACAGATGAGCTGTGTCTGTGCTTAGTCTGCTTCGGCTTCACGAGTCCATGCTACACAATTCCAATATGGTGAATGTATCATTCCCTAGCAAAATAGAACAGTATTCTTTAAAGATACTTCCATATTTATGTAATTTTAGTCACAGAGCCTCACTAGAATTAATTCAACCTGGTATTTGTATTTAGGAAAAAATGTCTTTTGAACATTCTGGACTCCCTAAAATGCATTTTGGTCAGGGTTTTCCCCCCTTCATTTTTAAGGCCATGTGTATTTCAAGGAAAATCTAAGCCATATGTCCCTGACTCACTCACACTTAACTCATCAAAATGTTGTTTAGTAAAAGCTATTTGATGTTTAAAAAGCCTTATGAGTCTTTATAAGTCTTTTTTCTCTCTCTCTTTGAATTAGGAAGTTGCTTTGCCAGTCATAAATAGTATACCCAAAGGGTTCATGTTCAGCTTCAAACACAGAATTCACAGAGCTCTTAGAGTCTATATTAATACATCTCCATTACTTTTAAAAGCTAAAATATTTAAATTTAATTTTTGTTAATTTTTTAAAACCAGTTAAAGAATCGTTTAAAAATTAAAAAGCTCACCTTGAATATTTAGCCTTCTTTGCCTTTTTACTTTTTTTTAACAATGTCTGAAAGCCTATTTTATTTTACTCTCTGTGCATATTTTACTATAACTATTTTATTTTACTACAACTCCCTTGCACTGTTTCCAAATATGTTTGTCCCTTTGAAGCATGGATTTAATAGTCTGCAAAACACTTCTAAGGTACTCTCAGTAACAGCAACATTCCTACTCACTAAACTGTTTATATTGAAAATGTAATAAAAGAACACAGTTCAAGTATGTTTATTACACATCATGTCTACATGTTTCTATATGATTCAAATCATATATAACATTCTTCATCTTTTTTTAAAACATCTGTTATGCATAGATGTTTTACAAATCACAATGATGAGGCTTTTTCTTTCTAATATAGTATTCTGGTTGAAACACGTTTTTGTTTTGTTTTTTGTTTTTACCATTTTCTCTGTGTAAGAATTTCTGCAGGACAACAAAATCCCTTTACAACCTGCCAGAGACTAAAGCTAGACCTATCTCTTTCACCAGGCACTAAACTAAAATCAAAGGGGATTAGAGATCTAAACATTAAAACAGAAACACGAAACCTGCTTCAAAACAGGTTAGGTAGAATCTTGGAGACATTGGCTTAGGGAAAGACTTTATGAATGAAACCTCAATAGCCTGAGAACTAGCAGAAGGAATTAACAAATGGGGTCTCATCCTATGAAGCTGCTGCACAGCAAAGAAACCACTGGCAGAACGAAAAGACAACCAACTATATGGAGAAAAATATTATCATCTGTTTCTTAGCCAGAGGGCTACTATCTACAATATATAAAGAGCTTAAAAAAAACAGCCCCTTCAAATTTAAAAACCCAATTCAAAAATGGGCAACTGGCCGGGCGTGGTGGCTCACGCCTGTAATCCCAGCACTCAGGAGGCAGAGACAGGAGGATTGCTGAGTTTGAGGCTTGTCTGGACTACATAGTGAGCTCAGAGCCAGCCTGAACTACAAAGCGAGATCCTGTCGCAAAAAAACAAACAAACAAACAAAAAATGGTCAACTGAAAGGAAAAGACACTTTTCAGAGGAAGAAGTTAAAGCAACCAAGAAGTATATGAGGAAATGTTCAACATCACTGGTTATTCAAGAGATGCAGATGAAAACAACACTGAGATTTCATCTCACTCCACAAAAAGAATGGCTGCTATTGCAGAATTAACCAGCAACAAATGCCAGCAAGGCTGCAGAGAAGAAGGAACCTTTTTCCACCATTGCTAGGAATGTAGACTGCTTCAACCACTGCAGAAGAGTGTGGAGATTCCTCAAAAAAACTAAGATTGAGAGGGTCCCATTTGACCCTTCTATTCTCCATGGACATACATGAAAGAATTAAAAGATTCATATCACAATGACATACTTGCACCCATGTTCATAGCAGCTTAGGGTGCAATAGCTAAATCTTGGAAACAACCCAACAGCCCATCAAGTAGAGACCAGATAAAGAAGTTTTTTTTTAAAAATGGAGTATTATTCTGTGGACATACCTTGTGGACATACTCACAAGTGAAATAAATAGGTCACAGATATGTAAATACCATATCTTTTCTCTGGTATGGGAATCTGAAGATGAACAAGAGTTCTAGAATATATGATAGACATTGTGATATAGAAAATATTCAAAGGGAAAAGGGCAGGGGTAACGAGGGGAAAGAAAAAATGTGATGGTGAAAAATGAAAGTTATGTATATAGAGTGTGGGGTATTGTAGAGTGTCCAGGAGAATCGGAAAAATTGAGAATTCAGTTGTGTCATATACAATACAAATTCTTAATATTGAGTGTGATCATGATGTATATATAAAATATACCAATAAAAAATTCAATTTTTTAAAAATCCCTCTACAAATTTGTAATTGTGTTTCCAATCTTAATGGGGACAATAAATATATGTCCTATCAGTACATCATATCTTGATTTGCAAGGATTTAGCTTTCATAGGTCTTTTTTTAGAAAATAGATAAATGAGGATATTAATGAATCTTTACTAAAAATACTTTGAGTCATCTTTTTTGTTAATACTCAGAGGAAAAATGCAAAATGAAAAAACAGCTTTCCTACTAGCAAATTGTACGTGTTAGCAACTTGAGAAGGAAGAAGTGTGGTCTACAATAGTTTTCCCTGAAACGCCCTCTTCTGCCTTTGAAAATTTTGTTACTTATACAAAGATTAAGTGAAAAACTCTCTTTACTACTACATTGAGAACAATGCTGTACAAAAGGACCAATAAGTCTTTCCACATACTAAAAATAGATTTTAAATATTTAATTTCTTGCCTCAATGCTATGGAGCAGGATAGCAACCTGCAGTACTTAACCAGCCCTAAGGGCCAGAGTTTACATGGCAGTCAGTCAGACTCCATGCCTCCTCCAGGGTCAGATCACATTATCAGTGCTGTATAATAGGCCTAAACCTTTTCATCTGCAGAAGAGAAGATAGTTAAACTGAGTTGTTTTTTATGAATATTTTAAATAAATATTGTTAAATATCTTTTACTACACAATATCACAGTTTTATTAATCAGAAAATTACTGACTGCAGTTGTTTTGAATTTATTTTTATTCAAAATTCTGATCATTTTTCTTTCATTTTCAGTCACTTACTTGTAAGGCAGCCACAGTTTTCTTCCAGTCAGTTTCTCTTTGAAATAGAAATACTAAAACCCAGATATCAAAGAATACTTACAAATAGATAAATCTTTCATCTAAGACTGGTATATAAAAATGTTGGCATTTATCAATCATAGTTTTGGGTGAGTAGGTGCTGAGTGGAGATGTGGAGCTAGATAAGTAGTAAAGAGGTAAATGTAAAAGAAGAGCAAACTGGGAGATATAATTAACATTTGTTACAAGAGGATAACACTACAGGCAGATAACTATACAGTTCTATGACTCAGGCGTTATTCTTCACTTTAACAAGGCGGAAGTTAGGTTCCAACAGAAGGACATTTATTTATGATCACATACCATACAGACATAAGCAATGATTTGAAGCTAGTTTTCTTCTATTACCCGAGGCCCTTCTTTATTCATTGTCAGTGGGATAACAAATCAGTTAAGTGGATTAGTACTAGTATGATGTGTAAGTAAAAGAAAAAAAGAGAAAAATGTTTTAGAATATAAAATGTCCAGTTTTATGTATAGTAAGGACAAGAGATGGAGGGACTGGTGGATCCCTCTCTCTAACACCAGGCCCAGTTTCACTCCAGGCAGATGTGGTTATCCAAGCAAAACAGATATAAATATTTAACATCTACTGTATGTAAGACTTTCAAGTAGGAACCTGGAGTGAAAACATACATTTGGTAAGTTTTCCCTCTCAAGAATAAGTTCAACTGTCCATTAGGGATCGACAATTTTAAAAGGATAGGATGGTTTGAATTTTGAGAACCAAGTTGGATTCAAAGTTCATAATTATACTCCTGACATCACCCAAATAAAACATGAATGTATAGAGCAGAGAACAATAAACCAACTTAAAATTCAGTGTAGAGAAGCAAGATTTAAAGAATAACCAGTGAGGAGAACCCCTCAGACTAGCCAAGAAAAAAAATTAAGCAATAAGAAAATGAGAGATTTGTGTTCTGTGGAGGACATGGACTCTAGTGTTTTTCAAGCTGATGTTCCTAGGAACACAGGTATTTTGAAAGGTACCAGTGAGAAAAATTTTCTAGTTATTTCAAAAACCTGGAATTGAGCTAGGCATATTAGAGCATGTCTACAATCCCATCACTCTGAGGCTGAGGTAGGAGGATCCCCAAGAGTTCAAAACCAGTCTGGAACATGTAGGAAGATCCTGTCTCAAAAACAATCAAAAATTCCAGATTTGGGCCAGAGATTTAGCTCAGTGGTTCCGGCACCTGCCTTGCAAGCGCAAGTCCCTGAGTTCAGTCCCGTAACCACATACAATGCTGGGCGTGGTGACTCACGCCCACCAGCAATCGATACTACATACCACAGTGCCAGGCGTGGTGGCTCACGCCTGTAATCCCAGCACTCAGGAGGCCGAGGCAGGAGGATTGCTGAGTTTGAGACTTGCCTGGGCTGCATGGTGAGCTCAGGGCCAGCCTGAACTACAAGGCAAGAGCCTGTCTCAAAAAAATTAAAAAAATTAATTTTTTTTTTAAATTCAAGATTTGAAGTTAAATGTTATACAGGGCTGCATTTTTTTCTTTTAAGGAGTTAACTTATTAATCACTGTGCAGTTCTTAAGAAACTTTTATCTCAGAAAACAATGGGAGTAAAGCCAAAGAAGCAAATACACATGAGAAATGAAAGATACACATGGATACCCAGATGCTTAGCAAAGAAGGAAAAGAGAAAGACATGGACAAGAGTTAGAAGTACCAGGGGAGTATAGGACTAGCAGGGCAGATAGAGATAGGAACTGACTTGCACCTCAAAGAAAGTGGAGGAAAAGAGATATAGATAGAGACAGATGATAAGACATTTTTAGATAGAAGACATCATAAAGAATGACAAAATTTTACTTTTTCCAAAATATACGTACAATAATGCCTTGGTTCACAAGCACTTTTGTTCACAACCAATTTGGTTCACAAACAAAAGTGTTAGGCAGAATTTTGCTTTCATTTGTGAGCTCTGCATTAGGTGACCAACAGGAACAGGGCCAGCTCTCCAGACTTGTAGAATGAATTAAGTTGGTGAACCAAGGTACCAGTGTATTTCAGTTATGACACCAGGGGGAGGGACAGGTGTACAAAGGTGGATATTTCTGTCTTTTGAAACGGCTACATGCCCCTCAAAATGATAAACACCTACTCCACACTGTAACTCCTGAACTCTAAACTTTGATGTTTTAACCCACAAAGTGATGCGCAAACTTACAAAAGTTAGTTTCATCCCTTACTGCTTCGCTTCACGCATTCTGATCTCTGTCTGGCCAAGCTTATTTCCTGCTCCTTTGTGTGCTGACGGCAGCTGTGCACCTGCTCAGACCCTTCCCCTTTCCACTTTTCTCCTCGGACACGGACCCCTCTGGCGCGTCTCACCCGCCCACCGCAGTCCATTCCGGTTGCTGCCCTCAGTGTCCCACTGCCACCTGCCCCTGTACTCCCCACTCTATAAATACCTATAATTTTGTGTACCCTTGTCGTGGTGGGAGACGGGCTATATAATGATTAAGTAAATCAACTTTGGAATCAGATCTGAACTTATCTCTACTTTTACAAGTTTTATGGCCTTTCCTAAATTACCCTCAGACTCGTTTCTTGTCTGTAAAATGGAGAAAATAGCCACAGTATAGTTAAGAGAAGTGAGATTAATTTCTGTAAAGTTCTTTGCACACGTCTTACTAGTTAAGTCATTTTTTCTGTCATAAATATTCTTGTGTATTTTCTCTTTTTACCCTGTACTATCAAGTCTTTGTGTGTAAAATCCATGTTATTTATTTGTGTGCTTGTTTATTTATAGTACTAGGTCTTAAACCCAGGGCCTCATGCATGCTAGGTGAGTTCTCTTCACACTGAGCTGTAACGCTTGCCATTTTTCTTTTCTTTTTAAGGCAGTCTTACTCAATTGCCCAGGCTGACTAGAAGCTTGTAATCCTCCTCCCTCATCTTTTCTAGTGACTGGTATTTAAGGGAATGTACCACTGCACCTACTAAAATTCATGCCTAATACATCACTGTATTCCTTTCTCATGCTTACAGCACACTGTACATTCAGTAATTTTACCTGAGTACACAAATATATGAATGCTGACTTACATTTGCTTCTGTGTATCTAATCTACAAAGAGGGAACAACGTATACACAGAGAAATACAGCAGTTATAGAATTATGCGATTTGAAAAAGAATAGTATGTGTGTGATATAGCCAATGAGCAGTTTACATTACAATGCTTGTTGATTCTACTGTTTTTTTAAATATGTTTTATCCAAAACTCAGTGTATTTCATATTGTTGAAGAACAATATGAAGTGGGTTGATCTCTGAAAAATATAATGTTATTTGAAATAGCTTTTTACTGTGACATATAAATGCTATGGTGGTATGTAATATTATCTGTATTCAATTCTGTAAACAAACTGGTGCTCTGTGATAGTTACTGTGTTATATGAAGAAGATAATGCCCCTTTCTTCAAATAGCTTATGCAAAATTGGAGAAAGACTTCTATACACCTTCATTCAGTCTAAGTACTGCATAAAGATATGCCCAAGAAACTGGAAATAAAAAAGCAAGCGCTTAGTCTAACTGAGGGTACAGAGATTTAATCCTACCAGTTGTCTAGATTTAAATCATATCCTATGGTTTATTCACTCATCTAATCTAGTAGAAATTTAGTCTTCATGATCATTAAATGATATCCTTGTGCCATAAAAGAATCATACCCTTCCAGAAGGTGAAAAATGTATGCCATATGTTGAACTAAATATAATATAACTAGAAACACAAATTTCAACTAGCTCACCTATTAAATCAAAAGGCAGAGCAAATTATCACACTGAGCATTAAAGCTATCACTGTTTTTTAGAATTTTTAGGCTAGGAAACAGCTTCATGCTACTTTACTGAAACTGTATGCTTTGTATGCTTTCACTGTCTAAAAATCATCCGTTTTTGCAGAAAATGTACTAGTTTTTGTTGGTTTCTTTAAACATGAAGAAAACCTGTTATACAGATAAACTGGGAAACATGGATGGTAGGTTAAAGATTATCAGTTTCTTTTTCAGTGATTTAAAAGTATTTATTATAAATGCATTAAATAATATGAGGCTTATTTAATATTAGTGTAAAAATATATGTCACTCCATAATGAACAAACATTAAATTATAGTGTTTACTCACTCATATACAAGATCTCCATTCTTTCCACATCTGTTTCAGGCTACTGTCAATTGACTTTTTCCAGAGATAAATTTACTCAAATCTTTTTTTGTTTCAAATCTTAAAAGATCAGTGTATGTTCCTAAGTGGCGCCACTCTCTTTTCATACAGTAAGACTTCCAAGAAACCAGCCTGCTATGGGGATAACTGGTTATTGTTCATCTCAATCTTAAGCTTATATTGTATTCTAAAGCCCCCGGAAGCATCAAAACTGGATACAGTGAGGTTTTACATAAAATTTGGGTTTACACTGTGCTTATGGTGGATAGTTTAGGAGGAATAAAGGGTGTGAATGTGTTGAGGAGGGAATGATGTTGAAATGCAAGTTCATAGCCCTTATAGTTTGTATTCTAAGAATTGTTAAAGTTATCCTTTTCTATTTCAAGCAAAAATACTGTAACAGTTTATGTGCAAGAAAAGTTTTTTTTTTTTTAATTTCAGTGGATCCTTATCCTGGTAATTTATTTGGAAAACTATTAATATTCTCTATACATAAAAAGTTACATTCTAGGGATTTTATTAGTATAGCTTTTCCCTTTGTGGCACTTGCAATGCCTGAAACCCAGGGCACTCTTCAGGACAGTAGACATCTCTGATTCTTCACAGTATTTTCAAAGACTTTCCCTCTCCTGCAGAGTTGTCCAAAAACATTTACACTTCCTTAATGCCTACTCCTTTCCTATTATTATAAAACAAAGTTCCATATGCCTTGTACCCTTCAGTAATATATTCTAAATTGTTCTGAAATTATAGCATTTCACTATTTTAATTCTGTGGGAAAGATTTTTAAATTGATAGTGTCATGCTTAAATCTATGAAACTAAAGTGGTAGTAGATGTACTATATTAGTTATGCTTCATCTTTCACGTTGTGACTTATTTCCCCGACAGATGTTATCATCACCTTATAGAAATAATTCTAACAATCTACTGTGGTTGTATTTTTTGTTATAAAATTTGGGAATAATATCTTTGTTACTGAATGTTCAGACTTTTCAGACTAGGATTTTAAGTTTTTTTTACCAAGATTAGTCAATGTTTCTTATCCCAAACTAATGCATTTTTACACTATGGAAAAAAATGTAAACATGTAGGGATAAAAGTAATTAAGGTTGAAAAATATCTATATGAAATTTGTGTTAATATTAAATTAAATTTAAGAAACATTCAAATAATTCTAACTAAATACATTGTAACTTGATGTACCCTAAATACAGTTTTTCAGTGAATATCAACAGATAATCCAAATGTGCCAGTGTAAACTAAGCTTTCACCTCTTTTCCCTGTATTTATTGTGCTTCAATATGGAAGCTTAACACTATTTGAAAATTTAATTGCCATCATTACATTTTAGAAGCTAGAATGCTATTGCCTTGCCTATGAGAATCATTAAGTCTTGCATCAGAAAAAAAAGAAAAGCAGCTCTGACCTTTGGGAACAGGCCTTGTCTAGGTTCAGGCCCTGGTGATCTTCGGAACTAGCCTGGAGTTCACAGCTTACCCATAGTGCCTCTTGCTGAATCAAAACAACCTGATAGAACGCCAGCATCAGACAGTCATACAATATGAAAGGAAAGACTTCTTAATTTTACCCAAGCAGAGACAAAAGCAAGGTATGTGCTGCAAAAATACCAAACATCTCCCTCTCCTGGCTAATATGGGTAACTACTACTTGCTAATAACAGTTTTACCCTACTTCCCTTCCTCTTCAATAAGGTGTTTTTTTGTTGCTTTTTGTTTTTTGTTTTTTGTTTTTTTGTTTTTAATATCCAGTCACAGAATCATTCCTGCTGGCCCAATGGATAGCAGAGCTCTGCCTCTTAGAGCCCTTCCCCAGATCGCTTAAGCAAAATCCAGATGCTTCAGGCACAATGAGTCTCTAAACACTGTTATTCCCAGGGACTGGTGTCTCCCTAATTGCAAGACCAATAAGCCTAAGCCCAGCTGTGTTCCTGATGGTCTTTGGCAAGATAGCATTAATCCATATAGAGCCCAACACTTTTGAAAGGTGGATATTGTGGTAGTATTCAATAAAAACATAAGAATACTTTGTAAACTGTAAAATTTATTAAAATGTTAATGTGTTAGGATTTGCAGGCTTGGAATTTTGATTTTCAGCACCATATTGAACCCTAGAAATACTTAACATTCTACTTTTAAAGTATCTTTGATGAGTAGTTCCCTTTCAAAATATAAAACATGTGTTCTTTCTACTGCGATTTAAAATGAGGTTTGCCATCTCAACTGATTAGAGATTTAATGGTCCTAAAGTTGATTCTTTTCAAGACTTTTAATTACGTTTGAGTGATATTTGTACTATTTTAAACCAACATAGGGCAAATACTATCGCTAATCTTTTAAACATAATAGATTGATATTTTTAAAATACTATATTGTCAGTTATAAAAAGTAAATACCATTTTAATTAAATAGTTCAATTTTAAATTTTTATATGTACCAATGTAATAGAAACTTTTTCACCACCCATTTAACAGTCATTTAATATCAAATTTCTATGTGTGCTGGAGACATAGTAGTGTACCTTTTTATTAGAGCAGTAACTGGAGTCAGTATAGTCAAAGTCACTTCCTGGGTCGCTGTACTAAACACAGTTTAGGAGGTCCAATTTGTAGTGACTTCTGTGACCCTGTAGAACAGAACCAGCTACAGCGCCATCCCGATGACATTCGGAGATGCTGCCCTTATAGAAATGTATTTGGAAAGAGGTCGGAGGTTTTCAAATAACAAGATACCAAATGGAAGATCTGCTGGCCCGTGATTGTGCCTTATGTAAACATTTTACGACTGGATCCCTAAAATCCAGAGGTTCCCCCAGAGGGGATTAGAACATAATCCCCTCTGTCTATTGCGTAGTGGATTAACTCTATATTCTCTCTGTGGCTGGTTTGCTCCCTGAAGGCTACAACAAAAAGGCTCAGTGTTCCTTAAACATGCGATGGAACTGGGAGTTGTAATTGGAGATTTCTAAAGGACCAAGGGGGAAAATGACACATTCTTAAGACTGAATATTTCATGATGTGTCTTTCTTTAAGAAAGCCATTTTGAAGGCTTTCATACACGCCCAGAAAATCTCAACTAAATAGAACAAAATTGGAGTAGAATGAAATGGAAGTGCAGTCCCCGTTAGGAAACGAGAAATAAGTAAAGAAAATGTGTTCCCTGTTAAAAGTTCATGGACTGTGTACTTGTAATTCTTAATGTATTTCAGTAAAGCAATGAGTATGGTTTCAATAATTCGTTTCAAGATTTTTAAAAATTTTTCCCAGTTCAATTGTTTGGATATGTTAAATTACTTTTAAAAAGAATTGGTTCGCCAGTTTAATCCTTTTGGCCATTTTTCGTCTCCAAGTGCCAAAAACCTCTATTAAACCGTAAATCACCAGTATCCGTATTTAGAATGAAGACATTTCTGAAGTTTCAGCAAGGCCCAAGGACGTTTGTTTCAGAAGATACTTTTGCCTCTGACGTCAGTGCCGCCCCTTCTTCCTCACCTTGCCGCAGTCCGGAGGAACAACGCTTGACCTTCTGCGGGAGGGAAGCAAGAACCCTGGAGCGGCGAGCGCCGGAGCGCCGCGGTCAGCCAAGGGTTAAGGGAGCGGTGCGCGGCGGCCCGAGCGTGGCGGGATTCGGCGGCGGGCTGGAGGCGCCGGAGCGCGCGCACAGACCCTCCAATAAACACAAAGAAGGGCCTGGGGAATAGAAACCCAAATCCACTTGTAATCGTACAAGAGGTTCGCGCATAATTACTTGAGCAACCTAGATTAAGATTGATGAGCCTTTAAAGTGGCGCTTCAGATCGACCGCCTCGCCCTTTGGAAAAGAAAAACCTCGTGGAGCCAGAGTGGACCCCACTCCGCCTGGACTCCGCGGGCCCGCCGGGGAGCCGCCCGCCGCTCCGCTCCCGAGCCCGGGTCCCTGGGGCTCCTCCGGGGCGGGCGAGGGGCGAAGGGAGCAAAGGGCCTCGCGTTAGTGGGAGCCAGGCGCTCGCCTCCGAGCGCTGCACGCTGACGCAGACACACTTTGTTCCGCCGCCTCCCGGGCTAAGCCGGACAGAAGCCTGCCAGCGCTGTCGGTGACCCCAACAGTTGAAAGGACCAGGCTTTGTGCGGCGGTTACGGGGTGCTCTGCTCCCAAGAAACGCTAGCCGTCGTCCCCGAGCCCCGCTGGGCTGATCCGCAGGCCGGAGCGGTGGTTGCGGGAGCAGGTCTCGGCCCGGTGGGCCGGGGCCTGCGTGACCGCGGGGCATCTGGCTTCCTGTGGCCTTTTTCTTCCTGTTACTGTGACTCATATGACCACATGCGTCCGAGGAGGGGAATGGCAGGAATTGTGATGTACCTTTGGACCACAGCGGGGGTGGGGGAACCCCCAAAACAAAAACGTTATTTCTGATGTCTGGTCCTGTATTCAGACCAGGATCGCCAAGGATGCCTCCTCTTTGGGAGATTATAAGGCGTATTTATTTAAGTCGTGCCCGATTGAACCAATATTCTAATACGTGCACTTCACGTGGAAGGAATTGGAAGTAAGCATACTCTGAGGCACACTTTCTAAACACCTTTTAGTGAAGCTTAGTTTCCCCCAGTTAAGTTAGGAAATAGCACTTCGGAACCTTTTCTGTGAGCCCTTTTGTTTAAGTGGATTACATTATCATCACTTTTGACCAATTCTGTTAGTAAAAGATTCCTAAGATTTTCGTTCATCTCTACAGACGGACTTTAATGTCTATGTATAAACAAATATGTGTTGCGCCATAGAACATTGCTGTTGAAATAATTTTCTCCCAAACAGTCGAATTTGTGTATTTGTGTTTAGAGGGAACTACCTCTTCTGTGGAGTGCAGGGCTCCACGCCTTAGTGGTCTTCGGGGACTGCGCTGGCTGCCTGGTCTCTCTGAAAACCAGTGTCTCTCAGTGGCAAAGCCACCTTTGCACAAGCTGTTCTCTACTTTTACTTTGGTGATGGTAGAGCTTCCCCAGCTGTGGTAGGATTTCTAGGTGGAGATGGAAGATTTGCACATTCTGGGCCACTTACTCCATATTCTCATCCCTTGGTTTTGTATAGAGTTATTTCTGTCCAGCCTCATTGTAAGGTAACCTAGAAAAATTAGACAGAGCTCACTTAAAGGAAAAACCTTGACAAGTAACCTGGACACCTCTGCTTTTCCTAGCGCACCCTTACAAGTAAAGTCAAGTCCTGAGGCGCCTGCTGGGCGGGTGCGGGGCGGAGAGGGCAGAGGGTGCTCAGCCTGACGCTGTGCCTTGACTTGCAGGCCCCGTGGTGCTCAGCACCCCTGCCCAGCTCATCGCCCCGGTCGTGGTGGCCAAGGGCACTCTCTCCATCACCACGACGGAAATCTACTTCGAGGTAGACGAGGATGATGCTGCCTTCAAGAAGATCGACACAAAAGTGAGTTAAGTGATTCTGTGCTGCACAGTATTGGTCACTTTGGGGCAGGAAGTGGTTTTCAATTTTGCTTCGTTTTAAATGACAGTGGGGGAGGGGAGTAATTCTCGTTCTTCTAGAAAATTAAATGAATGATATAACGTGTGCTCTGTTTTATGGAACTGAAGAATACACCAATAAATTCAAACCCCGCACTGCTGGAACACTCGCACTGTAATGCCTTTGCATGAGTGCCTTTGTGTGCACTTGGCCAGGGTTGGTAGTTGAGCCACCTCCCCTAAATCCTTGTGATGCAGCATCGCAGCTTCTCTGGGAACACTTAAAAGGTCTTAGGATATTTTTTTATTAAAATCATTTTTAATTTTCAAAAGTACAGCTTGCAGTGTGAATTATTAATTGAAAGGACATAACAAAACTGGAGTGAGATATTTAGATACAGTTTCACCTCTATTATCAGATCCATTTTTCATCTCCAGAACTAAGAAACTGATTCTCCAGAAGCTTCTATTTTAAATGTATATACTCAGTATATACTAACACTCAGATGTTTAAAGATTGGTTTCTTCTTTGGATTGCAGTAGCAGAAAATAGATACTTGAGCCATATGAGATGCACAAATACTTATTTATCTATTATATATCTGTTATCGTCACCTGAACATCAGAGCTGCTCTATACCTCAACACTGTCTTCCAAGATCTGTTTTAATGTTCTAACTTTAATGTCATTGTACAATTTGCAAGCTTTTTCCCCTGAGGTTAAGAATTGAAAATAATTAAGTGTCATGCTAGACTTTCTAGTATCATTTTGTAAAGATCTTCCTTTAACGTGTTTTGAGGCAGATATTCAAACATAATCAAATATGCCCACAGATCCAGAATTTCATTCTATGTATTTAATTTATACGGAGAAATAAAGCCTTATACAACAGTAATCAAGAACCCAAAGTCATCACCACCTGAACTAACTAAAGGCCTATCTGTGACCAGTCCTTTCAGCACTTGTTGACTATTAAAATACTCCAAAACATGTCTTTCACTTCCAGTTCCAAAAGGAGGATAGAATTTTAAAAGCATTTGAAGTGCTTAATTTTAAGTAAACAAAAGCTTGTCTGTATGTTTAAGCATGAGTTTTCCCTATGACTTAAAAAGAAATTTTGGTATTCTAATCAATTTATTCTGCTAATGGAACTCTTATTTCCATAAAATAAGGTTTGACAAACTATTTTGGTCAGAAATAATCTTCATTTTATTAGTTTAATTTTTACATATTTCAAAAATTTTATTATGACTTTAAATTCATCTTCTCTGAATTAGTCTGGTTTCTAACTGAGTTACTTCTACCGTCATGATAGAATTTTCCTGTTATAAAAACACTATAGAAATACTAACCAGGAAAGTAAGCTTTCACAGGTAGGTTTAAGTGTTGGTTCCAGAAAGGAAGTTCTACTCGGAAGTACTGAGAAGAGATGGTTCTCTTCTGTAGCTGTATAAAAAGAGCTTTTAGATATTTTAAGGTTTGTTTGTGTCTCTTTAGCATATTTTTCATAATGTTTAACTCATTTAAGTGCAGCTGATTTTCAAACTGAAGAATCTAATAGAAAAACAACTTGCCAGACACGACTTGTATTTTACTTCATTTATTAGCTTCTAATTAAATAAAAAGGCAACAGAAATTAAAATCTAAATCACAAAAGTAATTATCCAGTGTATTTCAAGTGCATTTTTCAAATATATAATTCAGATATTCAAGCGTTATTATATAAGCTGAATTCAGATTTCTTTGAATATATTTAAATAACATTTCAAGTATATTTATGGAATGTTAGAAATAGAACAAGCAGTATATTTGAAACAAAATGTAAACTTTTTTTTTAAAGTTCAGACACTTTCAAAGACAGAGAAAAGTACCAGGAGGAAATCTACAATTAAGTGGTATCTTTGTTAGTGGAAAATGTCTGGAAGTATCCAAACATGGCAATTTAAATTCTGTTCACCAAATCACAAAACACCAACATCCACACTTTCAAAGACAATGTGAGATCACAATGTTTGTTACACATCAAAATATACATTACACTTCTTTTCGGATGGCACATCCAGATCTTGTTTACTCACAGGCAGCCGCACCTACGTCCCAGGACCGGGACGCTGTAATCCCCGCGCGGCCGAGCGTCCGCTGCTCTCGGTTACCATTGAGTCGGGCCGTGTTCTGGTTGTCGTCTTGGACTTTTCAACAGTAATTGCAGGTTTCGTTTTTCTCCATCGCTTCCCGTCCTCCTCTTCTCCCCTCGGAGGGGTGGGTGAGATGATGTCTAAACACTGTATTTACTCCTTTTTAAGGAAGAGATCGTTTGCACTGTCGAATGGGATATGAGGAATCGAACACTGAGTTTTCATTCATTTAGGACTGGAAAAGAGAGATCGCTTCGGGTCCCGCCTAGATCGTCCTCTAAAGTTTCTCCAAACTTTTAGGGTTGGTCAGGATCTCTCTCGCCAGTCGCCACGTCTGCTTGGCGGCGTTCTCCAGGGCCGAGTGAGGTTTGCCCTGAAACAGATCTAAGTTCGGGAGGAAGTAGTGCGGGCACCGGCGGCACTGCAGGCAGGAGATGAGCTGCAGCAAAATCCCGTTGAGCCGATCGCCCAGGCAAGACTCGTCCCAGTCCGACTCCCGGGGGTGCTTCTCGCACTCGTAGGAAACCAGAGTCTTCATGTGGTAGTTGTTGAGAGGCTGCCCGGGCAGCTCGAGGTGCCGATCCCGCAGCGTCTTGAGGATGGAGAGGCACTTCTTCCTGCAGCCGCCCATCTGCAGCCTGTTCTCCGCCTCCGCGAACTGCAGCACCCAGGCGTCGCTCTCCGCCGAGCTCTGCTTGCCGGCCAGGGAGTGGCACTCCTTGGACAGCAGATTGAACCCTTCCGCTTTGACCTCTGCCACGCGGTTAGGTCCCGGCCAGGGGATGTGAGGAAGCGGCCAGTGGGCAGCGCTCCTCGGCCAGATCCCGGTGCATTTAAAAGCCGGGGTGATCTGCACCACGTACCTATCGCGGATTCTCAGTTTCACTTCGCTGGTGTCGGCCACCATCTTTACCACATCCCTGTAGCTACATTTATCCACCGCCTGGGCCACCAGCGTCTGGAACCGGGAGCGGATTTTGCGCGCCGAGAGGTAGCCGGAGGCGGTGATGAATTCCACCCAGAGCGACATGCTCCTCTTGCGCCCGTCGCTCAGCTTCAGCACCGCGCAGCCGGGCAGCGAGCCGTCGTCCACGAAGTTGAACACCCCCATTTGGTTCAGATAAAGCACCACTTCGAACTCGGTGGGGGACACGACCTCGAGGCCCTCGTAGCGGTTGTCCATCTCGTTGAGGGAGCTGATGAAGCGGGGCTCCTGCACCTCCACCTCCTTCAGGACGTCGGAGACGACCTTGCAGACCTCCCGGATGGTTTTGGCAATGGCAGCTTTCCGGGCTTGGCATTTCTCGTTGTAGTACTTATTCAGGTGGTAGACCAGCTTGGCCTGGGCCGCGATCATGTTGGGGCAGAGATCCGGATTGTACACCGGAGTCTCGCAGTACGCTGTGGGATCCAATGCGGCTGCTAGCGCTGGCGCCAACTTCGGTGCAGAAACGGGCCACGGCGCTCCGAAACGGGTCCCAGGCGCCTCTCCGAGGTGCCGCGGCGCTGGCCGCCCCGCCGCCGCCGCGCGCCCCTTCCTTTTATCTCTGAGCCCCGCCGGTCATAAAGTGAAAGAGGGCTCTCCCCCTCTCTGGCTTCCTCTTTTAAAGAATCCTTGTGTGAAAGCAACGCATGGAGAGATCACCTTCTCAGTAATAAAAGCAAAAGTTGCGCTGGGACCCAGCAAAGCTCTTCCAGTAGTCAAAATAATCACCCCTTTCTGTATTTATTTACGCTTTCCCGCAATCATTGTGTGTGCAGGACTGTTAATCTTCTGGAGGAAAAGTGTGCTGAGTGTGCATCGGGGTGAGTGTGCGTGTGTAGATGTCAGAAGAAGCTGCTGTCGGTTTGTCTGAGAGCCCAGATGCATTCGTGTGGAAATTATAAAGGCAGGGCCAGGCGGGCGGGCGGCCAATCGCCACTGGGCTCGTCACGACAGCCTCCTTCAGCTCCAGCCCGGCTAATTAATCCCCCTTATGGATATAGGCGCGCTAACGAAAGGTAGGAGGCTGCTGCCGGCAGAAAACCACCCGGGCCACCTAGGCAGTTTGGAAATGAAGGGGAATCTCCCGGCTTCGGTATTACTTGAAGCATATTGACTTTTTAAAAGACTTGGCAGAGTGGCCCTTGTGCTCAGAACCCTGCTTGTCTGTTTGACCACTGAAATGCAAATACAGGTGTATTAATGGCCATCCATCAGTTAGCGAATGAGCTGGAGCCTTCTAAAGCGAAGTCACTGACTTGCATTGAGAGTGAGATAATTAGCGTCCCTTAATCCTGAAGGTCTTAAATGCAGGTTAAAAGTTCGTCCTTTCATGGGCAAACTACCAGCAGAGGTGCACGGAAGTTGCTTTCTAAACATCTAATATAACAATACTTGTGTAATATCTTCAAGTTCCTGTATATTTGATTTTAAAACATGAAGCAAGTAGTGTGCTTTTTAAAAAAAAAAACTATTTTTCCTTATTTTCACTTGTTGACAGGAATCTGAAATGACTGTTGAATGTGGTAGATGTCGTGGACCCCAGTTTAAGCTCACCGTTTGCAGTTGGGAAGCACACTCCCCACGCATGGCCGTTACGTATTGGCAGGCTTGCCCACTGCTACCACCAAAGAACCAAGCTGTGTATTTTCTGGTGGAAATTTTTAAAAAATAAATTATCTCCGGGATCAAGAGATTATTTTAGCGTGATTTTATAGCGAGCTGTAATAAAATTCAGGATTGGTGATCGAGACCAGACCCACTCATAGATAATGACGCTGAAGGTCGGAAGAGCTGAGGTTCCTGGGGTGTTGAAGTCTGTGCATTTTACACGTCAGGGTCACCCGACAGTACACTCCTAATTTTATAGTGTCTCATATGATTAATTTAAGGAAAAATCGTTAATAGACTTTTTAAAAAATCATCAAAGAAACATATGCAGTCATATGGGCTTTTGGATTCAGCATCATTTTGGAAATTTTGAAATAAATTATTTCTAAATTTTGAAATTTTAAAATAGGAAAGGATGGATTAGTGTAGAACTGTTTTTTTTTTTTTTCCTTCTGGCGCCATCAGTTGTGTGTCCTTGGTGTACAGGAATGAGAAAGTCCTCCTTACATAGTGTTTTTTAACACTGCGCGCGTGTTAATTGGCCCCTTGAACTCAGAGCCTCTCTCCCTCCCTCTCGCAAAGATAAAACCTGCCCTTCTGTTCTCTAGCTGCAGGTACCAGCCGCTGGGCACTTCCTTCCTTCCCTCCCTCCAGGCGCCGAGGAGACGCTGAGGGCTCCCGCTTCTTTCCCTGCTCTGGTCCGTTTGGGGGAGCACAGGTAGAGCGCCACGAAGCCACCTAGGGTTTACTCTGTCCGAACCCACGAGGGCTGACTACGATTTCCATTCAAATAGCGCATCGCATTTGGGGCGCAAGGCGTCCATCCACTCCTTTCCCCAAGACACTTCCTGTCCCTCAGGAGCACGGACTGGCACCCGAAAGGCCCCTCCCCGCCTCGCCCGGTCGCGCGTGAACGCTCTGCTACCTCTTGGCAGCCTGAAGAGAAGGGGACCGGGCAAACCCGGGCGGCCGCAGAAGCGAAGACGTGGAGGGGTCTCCGGGGAAAGGCCTCGGTCCCCTGCTCCGCGCTACGGGGCTCCCCTGGCCTCTTCCTCCGGTTCATGGCCGCCCGGGGCTGATGTGAAAACCGCTCCTGCAGTCCGGCTTCGTCTCGGGCCCCCGGCCCACCCCGTGCCCACGCGCCCCGCAGCCGACCCCCTGGGCTCCCGTCAGCCGCCACCCAGCCAGCGCTCCCTCCAGGGCTCCGGCCCCTGACACGCAGAGGTGCAGGCCAGAGATGCCGGCGGGGGAGCCTCAGCCGGGTCCGCCCTGGCCACCTGCATCCCGGCCCTCCCGGGGTGGTGGACCTTAGGCAGCCGGGGACGCAGAGCCCCAGGGCCGCTCTGGGTCGGACCGGAGGGACGCGGAGCCACGAAGGGCGCTGGCCCGGCCTCGCTGCAGCCAGGCGCGCAGGTGGCGCGTCTTCGAGGCCCTCTGTGAGGCTTAATTGGGTTAGAGAGAAGCTAAACAGTGAAGCACTTTGTGCAAACTAATTGGTGCAACTGGCCCTTTTCACTAACGATTTGCACTTTGAGAAAGAAAAAATGGATTGTATGAAAAGGACCAAGAAACTCCTGAGTCCGAGTAGAATGTACCAGGGAAGTCGATGGGTTTCAGGGATGCCAGGGCCGGGTTTTCCGACCTGCTTCTTAAACGCCCATCGGGCGCGGCACTGACTGATTTACATAACATAGTATCCCGTCCGCTGTTACCACTGGGGGAGAACTGGGCGCCCCAGAATAATATAGGAGCGCAGGGAGTGCTTGTTGCTGCAACTTAGTGATTTTCTATTACACTGAACACGTGAAAAGAATTGCCTGCCTTAGCGAAATCTTTTCAGCGATCTTAACACCCCTTATTGTCGAAGAAAGTATTATGCTGAAGACTGTTTTCCGTCCTTCAATTTTTTTTTATCGAAAGGACCTACCCCTGCAAAGTAAAACGGTTTACTTTTGTGTAATTCACCTGATTTTAATCTAAGGTTTTGGAGATAGAAGTTTTTGTTTTGTGGGAGTAATGTATTTCACCTATTGTAGCACTTAAAAATATTTGAACTACTTAGTTCAAATGTCGATGTCATATATCGATGACTTAAAACTCATTTTTCTTTATGTGAAAAGCTTATAAAAGAACCCTCATGACACCAGTCTCATATAGATACAATCCTAATAGTGGTAGAATAAAAGCTTGTGTGTGTCCCATGCGTTAAGATATGAATGCTTAATTGTTTTCAGTGGTATTCATTCGGGCATCTTTGACATGAGCTAATAATAGAATCATAATTGGAGAAAACCAATCTAATTGAGAAGAACAATACCCCAGGAATCTCATGATTTAATGATTGCAATGCTTATATTTAAATGATATTTGGAATTTCAAACTGGCCTTTTTGTTATATTTTCTTAATTTAGGAAGCAACCTCGATGCAAAATATACTTGGAAGAAGTCTAATAAAGACACAAGTATACCATTCTTGTAAATATTAATGGTATTGAATATATAAAATAGTTAAAAGTTGCCATGTGTAACATTTCATAGCATAACAACTTTTCCTGAAGTACTATTTCCTTTGTAACTTAGCTCTTCAGCAGAACTGCTTATTTATGCAGGATTCACAGAGTAATGCATAGACTGTCTCTTTGCTAGGTTTAGCAAAACTTGGTCTTAAGAAATATAAGAGTGCAGAATTTTTATGTGTTCTAAAGAACTAAATTAGTATCACATGTTCACAAGTTTTAGCAACTGTAACTTTTCAAAAGGTATCTGTTAGAGAATATGCACACGTTAGGTGCTCAGGTAGATATTGTTCTGCTTTTTTTCTTTATTTGCTGGCTGCTGCTTTATTCACAAGTATTCATGAATTTAAAGTTTTCTTTTTTAATATGTGCTTATTACTCTGGGGAGAGCAAAAGAATATGAAGTTGAGTTTATTAAATTATTTATCCCTGCTGCTGGAGTGGCTTTGAAGGCTCATTATAGGCATGCGATTTCTTCTCCCAACCCCCCCTTAAATGTACCTAGCCTATTTCAACTGTTTCATTCTGCCACACACAATATATTTCTTTTTTTACACTAGAGAAATTAAAGACAGATATTTATGTGGGGTTTTCTTTACATGTCACATTAAATAAAGTAAAATAGAAGGAGTTCTTCTGGTAATCTAATTTGATAGCATCTATACTTTTTTTCCTATTTTGGTTCCTGATATAGGAATGCTTGAAACAAGATAGCTTGAAAGTTTTAAAAAGTTTCAGTGATTTTTTTTAAAAAAACAAGAATTTCATATTTTAATAGCAGATTCATTACCAAGTCAACCTGAAGACTGAAGTCACTGTTTACACAGGTTCTTTTATTTCTTCAGTCTGCATATTCTAGGAATTGTAGTTAATTTTAAAAAATATTTACTCTCCATTTCATTGATCAAAGGACTTTCTCTCAGTTTATTACCTTTATCAACTTAGTACCTAAGGTCACATTTGTAGTGACAAATATTTTTTTTTTTTTACAGTGTTGCTTACTAGTAAGCTTGGCATTAGTGTTAATAGGTATTGAAAAGAAAACTAACCTTAAGATTATTTTCCATCTCTGTTTGATTTGTAGACCCAAAGTAATTCTGGCCAAACCTTTCTTTTGTAGGAAAAAAATATAAAGCCTGGCTTATTTACATAATAATCTCAGTTTCTTTACTTTGCTTGCATATATAGGCAAAGGCGTGAAATAGCTTAGCTTATATCTGTGAACTGAAAAACACTTGAATTTGGGGCAACTGTAGTGAATTGTGATCTCTACCCTGTTCCAAATGTTTATGAATAGTGATTTTAGACATTCATTTTTGGAGCATAATGGAGAATATATAGATTTGACTGTTTTAGTTCTTCATTTGACTGTTTTAGTTCCTCTTCATAAATTTGATATTACTTTTCTAACTGATAAAGCCAAAATTCTTTTTATTAAATATGAGACTATTTTCCTTCAGATATTATAGAAATTATTGAGATAAATGGGTCCATATGATTGTTTTCTATATGCCGATCTGAAAAACAGACATTTCTTATCTGATAGCCAACATAGATTTACATGCATTTGCATTTGTGACTTCATCCTAGTGCTCATAGTACATTTTCACTGCACTTAGAAAAAACCGTGGCATCATCTGTGATTAATTTATTAATCTGCACCTCTGTGGTGGGTCATCCAGGACGGAATGGCTGTCATTACTGTACCATACTGTATATGATTATGCCACTGAAAATATTCAGCATGACCTTGAGAATGGAATATGGTACATACATAATCAACTTTCAGTGACTGCATGTTTAAAATAAGCTTTCCTATTCCCAGTTTAGACGTTTTTTTCCAAT
Source organism: Thryonomys swinderianus (assembly GCA_004025085.1). Classification (NCBI taxonomy): domain Eukaryota; kingdom Metazoa; phylum Chordata; class Mammalia; order Rodentia; family Thryonomyidae; genus Thryonomys; species Thryonomys swinderianus. The sequence continues at coordinate 36,848 of PVIC010000957.1, read as the reverse complement.
TTTTAGTTTTGAAGTTTATTTGTAATGAACAGAGCAATTATAAACTAGTACTTTAGTGAGTAATAACTTAATGATGATTAAATCAAATAAAGAAGTTACTACCTCTTGTAACCTGTTTTATGTGCAGTAACATAACTGGTTTGTAGAGAAAAATAAATTTGTTTATAAGTACTGTGGAATTTTTTATATCTTTACAAATAGGTATACATGTAAACATCTGAAAAGATTGCCTATATTTCATTTTCATTTACACATGATTTGTATTTTCACAATTTTAATAATTATTTTAGTATACCAGTGTATATTATTTCTCAAAGGCACGATGCTTCAAATAGAAATTTGACAAAAATATCAAAAGCAATGTTGATGTAGTACTTTTATATCAACATATCCTTATGTATGTTGTCTAAAAATCTAAATCTAATTAAAAGAATGAGCATAATTTGTAAGATACAGTGCTTGTAATAAGATAAAAAAATGGGAACCCTGTGAAATTAATAGTATAGCTTTACTTTTATGTGAAATCTCTTTTTAAGTTTGATATATTTAAGTATAATTTTCATACAGTGCTATCCCATTTTATAGGTCTTCTACCTGAATATTCCATTTTTAAAAACAATCAACTAAAGTAGCAAAGTTTGGAGATTTATGTATTTTATTGATACTATAGAAAGAAATCTAACAACCTCACAGTATTTATATTTTGCTTTATAATTTGAGTGAATTCTTCCTTCTTTTAAGTAGTGTTGGAGGAGACTAAAGAGTTAATTGCAGGTAATATTAATATATGCACATTCATGGAACATATGCTTCTACTCCACTTTCTGTGTAAACATTTATTGTCATTTAAATGTAGATGGTTACAGATATTCCAAACAATGAATTACTAAATTGAGAAGTGCAGACATTTTCATTGGTAATGGTGCTGTTTCAAGCACTTGCCTTTTTACCACTTGGAATACTACAGCTACTCTTTTATTTCTTCCCGCATGATATGCAAATTATTTAAATGTTTTCTGTTTTATATTTTTATTTGGCAATTACAATAGAAATTTTAATATTATGCATGCTCACAGGCCTATTAGGAAAAAATATTGCTTTCTTGATCATCTTAAACCTTTTTTAGGAAATATACTCTTTTTATGGTTTGTGAAATAGCCTGTGCATGCAAACTATATATATAGAGAGAGAGAGCTCGTGCCACAGTACAGTATTTCAGATGGAAAAAGATCTAATTAGCTTTTATACATTTATATGTTAGACTGATAAAATGAAACAGCTATTAAAAACAGAATTCTGTTGCCATCAGAATGTAATGCCATATTTGTGAGATGGCACCTTAGTAACCTTTATCAGTTTTCAAGAGGTTACTGTGAATGGACTTTAAAAATAGTAACAATTGGATATTCCAACAGTGTATGTCCAGTCACCTGTACTGCGTCAGTTTTGAATGTCACAAACTTTTGATTTTAAAGTTGTAAAGTTTAAATATTCCTTGTCATTCTGTCCATAAAAATAAAAATATGTTGCTTCAATATCCACCTAATTAGTTTGTATCGATATTTATTAAAAACACTTTCATAAATTTAAAATTGTTTTCTACTTGTAACACAATAGGGTTAAATTATTTGTAACTTTAGTTGTATTTGATAAGCAAAATGCATAACTCATCAGAGGGAAATACAGGGTTTTGGGGGGTTGTTTTTTGGGTTTTTGAGTAGCAAATTCAATTCTTCATTTGTTTTGCTCTCCACGCTGCATTAGCACGGTTTTCCCCTGTGTGCATCTGCCAGTGTACAATTTAGCCACGGGCATCTGTAGACCTTGTGGTGATCAGTATTGCAGGCAAAAGCCATATGTGTTTAAATAAAAAAAAATCTCTTTATTTCATTTGCTGTTTTAACTGGATGGATAACTTTTGTGCCTCAAGACAGAAGAAGAAAAAATACAGAAATAATTAATTGCCTCTATTCTTGAGGCAGTTTCATTTCCCCCTCCAATATGGAATGCTTGTCAGCTCTCCTGATAAATGACTGCATGTATTTGCATAGATTTTACATTAACACAAAAATTAGTTTTATTTGTGGAAAACTGGTTTACATAATAATATAAAACCTAGTGTTATTGATTATGTTTCTAAACACTGATGACTTCAGAGGTATTACAGCATTTTAAATTTTCAGAAGTCTGATCAACCTATTTCTTAATTTATATTTTTCTATTATGTAGTTTTGTACTCACTAGATACAACATTTATACATTTTAAAGTTCTAAAAATTCTCTTCTAGGTATATAAACCACAACTGTTTCAGACTCAGAGGTCTTAGCATTCATTTGGACAAAAGATTCTGATATCAAACTTTTGCCAGAGAATATTTTTAAATACTCATTACCAGTTACATACATTTCAAATAACTGGAGGTCTGCATCTGTGGGAATGACTTAATTTCTACATTCATGTTATCAAAAGGATGGGTCCACCACAGGACGTGTGTAGTTGAGCTCACTCCTGGGGAGTTGTGCATTGTTTATAAACTTATTTAAAATATATCTGAGAACCGTTCTCTCTACTTTTAATGTTTTTCCTTCTGTTTGCTTAAATGATCTCCCTAACCCAGACCTGGGGGCAAAGCACTCTCCCACTCTGCTGGAGCTGTTTGGGTATTGAAAACAATGCTACCTCTCTAAGTGGCAGGAAGTAGATGTTTATTCATTCTATAATCTGCCATCTTGTTGTCTAGAGGCAACCTGCTAATTATGTGCTATCATTGTATTATCCATGTTAAGGAAAATTCAAATATGTTCGCTGCTGTTAGTTACATCACAAAGCTTTTCATAAAATATACTTGATCGTGAAGCAACCTACTCTGTGTACTGGCAACCTAAACCAAGAGTGTCTCTGCCACTTCTTGATTCTGGGACACCCTGGGTGCCAGCTGTCACAGCTCAGCTAATGATGACAAATGCCCCTCTCTATGCAGATTGCAGAGCTTGCAGGCTGCTGTGAAAGGCAACCAGATTACTTTTCTTCAGATAGTAACTTAACCTTTTAAACTCATGTCAGAGTGAAATAATCAGCTGAGATACTTTCAATATCTGTATGTTTAAAAACAAAACTCAGAATATCACATAACACTTTTATTTTCCAACATTAGTGTTATTTGCAATGGCTTATCCTTGCATACTCTAATATTCTTAAATGAGAAACTCAGTGGACTATACTGTCAAACCTCTCTACAGTATGTATTTAAATCCTGTGAATGTATTAGATAGTATAAGTAACAGAAAATTATCCAGATTGTTTAAAAGAAAATATAGGCTAGTGAAATTTTCAGGGAAAATTATACTCTTTTCTACTTTTGACTGGTAAAGCACTTATTTTCCCACTGTATGAAATGACCTAGACTATTCCAAATAAACATGTGTGTGTGTGTGTGTGTACAAATCTATGTGTATATCTATCTGTCTATCCGTCTGTCTATCTATCTATCTATCTATCTATCTATCTATCTATCTATCTATCTATCTATCTATTCTTTCCCCTATACTAAGGACTAAACCTAGAGATGTGTGCATAGGGGACAAGTACCCTACCACTGAACTATATCCTTACCCACGTGTATGTGTGTGTGAGTGTGTGTGTGTTTTAATTCAGAGGATTATTACAAGCATAATCATTGCTAATTATTTTTTTCCATTTTCAAATGTGAGAGTTTGTTTGAAATTGTTGTTTTTTTCTGTAGACACTGTATTACATTATGAGATATGAATAATGAACACAGTTAGCCACAATATACTACAGGGAGATAAAGATTCTATTAAATGACATAATGTTTTATAGTTGAACTCTTTTTTTCATTTTATAAAATACTTCTGCTCATTTACTCATTTGATACTTAAAAATAATTCTAAGAGTTGGGAGAGGTAGGTGGTAAGAATGGGCACCAATACTTGCTAAGTATTTAATCTTCACACAAAATATTAGCTCCCATTCACAGATGAAGAGACTGAGATTTACAAAGGTCAGTTGTCTTAGACTGAGGGTGACATAAATAACTGCAGAGCCAGGTTTGTCCCAATTGATACCACAATATTCAGGCTATTTATTGCAGAAGTAAGTGTGTACATAATTATGTATTTCCTGTCTCTACCCAGATACAATTTGATGCAACTGTATCAAATTGGATGAATTCATCTGGGATATACCTTTATAAAATTTCAAATTTTAAGCATTTGGCAAAAAACTATACAGACAATGCTTATGTATATGGGGGGGTTGTAGGGTGGGTAGGGAAGTGGGAAAAAATGAGAATTAAATTATGTCATATACTGGTACAAATTCTCTATATTGAGTGTGATCATGATGTGTATATATAAGTACTAATAATGATTCAAATTTTTTTAAAAACTATATCAACAAATTTGATATACAAAATTTGATACAGAAGTTTGAGGCCAGTTTGGGCTTCACAGTGAGTTCAGTGCCAGTCTAAACTAATAGACTTTGTCTCTAAAAACTTCTAGGAGAGACCTAAATGCAGCCTTTGTAACTATGGGTCTTCTTTATATTGTTACCAATAGTGGTCATCCAAGCCTTCTTTTACTACCACTCATAAAAAACTTTCTCCATATCCAAATAACTAGTTTCACTTACAGTTGTCTTTAGAGAACTTCTAGTATTCAAGCCAGTTATCTCCTTGAAACATTCATCTTTTTCTAATGTTCTTTCTTTGTAGTCTGACGTCCAACAAAATAAGCCTTTTAAATTCAATGCAAACAATCCACAATGTTTTTTTTTTTTAAACTTTATAATGGTCCAAAAGCCATAGGTATCCAGTGGAAACTGTATTTTGAATTTTGAATTGTGATCCTTTCCTCAGGGTAGTAATATGTAGCTCACTCCTCTCCAGAGATTCTGGGCAGTGGCAGTGACCCCAGCTCTCAGCCCTGAAATCACCAGGAAAACAACCTGTCCTCTACAGTGCATTGTGCTATTAAACTGTTATGTTTGGGAACTTAAGTGCCTGAAATGTATTTTGAGAGGATATTTTCAAGTTGTGATGGGTTTATTGAGATAAAAGGACTGTAACCCCATTGAAAATTGAGGAACATCCATATTCAAGATATCACTTTGAATACACGAGTCTTTCAAGCCATTATACACATATCAAGTCAACCCATTACTTACCACCCACTTTGGTACGTCATTTGTCAAGTGCCTATAATTCATTACTCCTAGAACAGACTGATAAACATAGACAGTCATTTTAGCTTCTTGGATACCAACATAAGCTTGTTGACAAATGTTGTATCAGTAAGTATCTCATTTGAACATACGTTGCTGAACTTCTAAGTACATACTTGAATTTTTCAAAATTGTTATATTGTTATTTTTAAGTTTTTATTTCCCATGATTTGAGTTATAATCATAAATTATGTATGCATGTATTTATTTTGAATACAAACAAGCATAACTATGCTTTCTGAAAATTATCATCTACAAAATACAATTTAACTTGCCTTAATTTATTGTTTTACTCATTCTAAGTATAGAAAGAGACCAATTTTTGGATATATTATATTTACTAAATACTCTTAAGTATTTGTATAGTTTTTTTAATTTGAATCTTTGTTAGTACATTATATATACACATCATGATCACACTCAATATTGAGAAATGTACCAGTATTTAATTCTCATTTTTTCTCATTCCCCTACCCATCCTACAACCCCTTGCCCCCAATACATAACCATTATTTGTATAGTTTTTTAGCAAATGCTTAAAATCCACATAATAGATTTTCATGTCTTTATCAAAATATACAACTAAGCAGTCTCATTTAAGATAGATAATATGTTGCATAGTCTGGCATTTATCAATTGTGTATGAATAAATTTCACATCTACCAGTCAAACCTACATGTTCTCACATTTTAATTATTGTAGAGGAAATTTAATAAACTTTAAATGCAAATAAATGTGATCCTTAGGCTTACAGACCATTATTGAAATTATATATCTGTTGATCTATTAACATTCCACCATTTTGATAAAAACAATAGTTTTTAAATAACTTGACATTAGCAGAGGTAAATGCTTTTTAAAAAGTGATATATTTTCTGAGTAGAAATCAATGTGCAGGCTCTTTTCATGAAGCTAAAGTTGTCCCACCAATCGGGACTCACTCTGCTCAGTTATTTTCCTCAAGTGCAGGGCTTCAAGGTGAGTTGGTAAATGTAAATGGGAACAAAAAGGCCTCCATTAAATCCTGGATACATTGTTGGAAAAATGCATTTGAGGATTAAGTACTAAAAGGTAACCAATATTAAACATTTAATAAAATATGAAATGCTTTTCTTGATGTTATTATGTGTGATTAAAAGAAAGACAGTTCTTCACATATATTATCTTTTTTGTGTTGTTTGTAAAAAGCCTTACATTTCTGTAAGTGGAGGTACATGTTATTTGTCAATATTCCCCTAAATTAAAATGTTTTCTTTGTACTTTATTTACCATAGTTGTGACACATAAGCAAGAAAACATAGACAGTCTGCTTCTGATTTCACTTTCTTGCAGTTTGTGTCTTGAATGGAGAAGAAAGAAGTACAGGGCTTTTACAAAAGAGACCTTACAAGGAAAAAGCTGTCCCATCTGTTTCATCTAGTGGCTTATGCAATAAGAGGTGTTATCACATGAATCTAAATGCACAAGCAGTTGTTTTATGAACTCTCTCTGTGCTTCGAGGAGTTTATAAGTTGCCCACTCTATTGTTTGAGAGTCCCAACTGACTCAAGTACATTCTGCTGAGCATATTTGGGAGATAATTAGAACTAATGAAGCCTGGAACACAGCTAATTCTCTAAGTGATTTATTCTCAGCCTCTTGTCTGAGTCCTAAGAATTTCCTAAATCATAATCCATGCCACATTTTTTCCTGGCGCTGTGTTGGTACAGCTACTCTTTTTATATTTGTTTGATAGGTACTAAAAATTAGGTATTTGAAAAACTGAGAACCGTATATAGATAACAACATTTTATCAGTTGTTAGCCTTCAAGGTTGGGTACACAGTTCCCACCTTTTTGTTTGTTTGTCTATCTCTCAAAATGTTTACAACTGTTGGTAGACAGTAAGATTTGAAACAAATGATAAGAGGATTGTAAAAATAGACCCCTGAGCTGGGCGTGGTAGCTCACGCCTATAATCCCACTCTTGGGAGGCAGACATAGGAGGATTGCTGAGTTCTAGGTTTGAGCTCAGGGCCAGCCTGAACTACAAAGCGAGATCCTGTCTCAAAAAAAATTTAAAAAGTACCCCTGGAAAATAAATCTTAGTAGTAAAATAATTTTAAAAATATTAATGGGAGATTTCTGTTTTTAAATTCAAGTTCCCAAAGAAATAGATTTTTAAAAATCATTCTGAATAGTTTTCATGTCTTGAAGTGATTTCATAAATGTGTTTCACAGTGCCAGCAGTGGTGCTAGGAGTGACGTCTCTCTATATCCACTCACCAGATACTCAGTGCCTCGGTGGCCGGTAACACTTTCCCACCCATCAGCTGCCTTTCTTCTCCTGTTACGCCTGTTTCAACGAAGGGCACTTCTGTTGTCCAGAAGATCTGGTAGCTTACTGAGCACGTACTAGTATGAGGACAGACACAGCTGCCCACAGAAAAACATGTAACTTTATTAAAGCCTTAAACACTGTAAACAAGATACTGAAATCTCTTCAAGTGCCTAATTTTTTTGTAGCCTATGTCCTATTTGGTATTCTTTCATCTGGAAAATAAAGAAGAATTCATTACTAAAAATTACTTTCATTTGTTGATTCCAGTAGTTCATACTCTGGAGCTAAGGTAATACATCATTAAGGACAAGGACCATTTTATTCAATGCACTGAAAAATCTGTCATTGTAGATCCCAACAAAACGAAGAATTGACTGAGGGACCAGTTAGTCATGATTCTTATTATAAGATACTCAAATGCTGCCTCAGATAAATTTTACTCTTACCTGACTCACTGATGTAGGAAGTTTGTCTGTTTTTATATTTTACCCTTTGCCTGAATGTCAGATAAACATTCAATTAAGATGTCTATGTCATAGGATTTGGTGGGAAAAAATTGTCTTTAAATTCTTACGTAAGTAGCCAAGACAATAGCCAAGTGTGGGCACATGCCTGTAATTCCAGCACTGATCAGGTGGTTTGGGGAGTGCTGTGAATTTGACGCCAGCCTGGACTATATAGTGAGTTCAAGGCCTGCAAAACCTGTTTCAAAAAAAAGACAAAGAATGCACTGAGCAAATTATTTAATATGGAATGTTTGTGATATTCTAGTATTATGATATGTGCTTGATCTAGAATACTGTACCTTTGTTCTGTGTAACGCTACAAAGTAGTGCTACTTCTCTCACTTCACTTTTTTTTTTTTTTTTGAGACAGGGTCTCACCTTGTAGTTCAGGCTGGTCCTGAGCTCACTATGTAGCCCAGGCAAGCCTAGAACTCAACAATGCTCCTACCTCTGCCTCCCGAGTGCTGGGATTACAGGCGTGAGCCACCACGCCCAGCACTGTGGTATGTGGTATTGATGGTTGGTGGGTGTGAGTGTGAGTCACCAGGCCCAGCATTGTATGTGGTTACTAGGATCGAACTGAAGACCTTACACTTGCGAGGCAGGAGCCGGAACCGCTGAGCTAAATCTCTGGCCCTCTCCCACTTTAGTTTTGAGATACTGAGTCTCAGGGAGATCAAATAAACCCTCCAAAAGTGTACAAAAAGTAGGAGTTTGCAGAATGAGGTTTTTATCCATGTCAGGTGCCCCCACAGAGCCTGGAGCCTTCCTCCTTAGTCAACATGCCAAACTCAACTGCTCTAAGTTCTATCCCAAAAAGGGATGATGTTAGGGTTGTAGTGTCAATTAAATTAATATAGATTAAAAGTTTAGGCTCTCTAAACTAGTTTTGCTCAATTCCATACAATAACTAGCAGAAATAGCATTCAGCCCAGCCCTTTCTGATTCTAGATTCCGGAGCTTATCTAGGATAGTTCTTAGGTGAATATTTGTTGACTGAATAATTAAATGAATATCATCTTTCCTTCCTTTCCAATGGAAAAATTTTTAATTTTACTAGTAATATTGATGCCATCCTACAGTTCTTGCAGATTGAGTTTTTCATTCCCATTCTTCACAATATATTCCATATACTCATCACTCTCAAGCCAAGACCTTTACCCTTCACTCCATCTTTATAAATCTAGTAGTTTCTTCCACATGGTCCCACACGTGTAAGATGCATTTCAAACTTATATACAGGCTGAGCTTCTGCTCTTAATCATCCCTGCCTTCGTAAATGCCTGTTCCTTCCAGTCCTTAGACCAGCCACTCGACTGCTACCTTTGCCTCTCCTGCTGCTTTCAGACCCTGAGTGCATAGCATTTCTGCCCCTCCCGAACCTGAGCTCTTCTCACCAGCCTTACAGCTTCTGCCACCCCCTGCGAGGCATACTCCTTTCCCCAGAGCTGTCCCTGGCTCCCTTCTCTATCCTTTTCTGTTGTGTCCCTTGTGCTCTTCTCAACATAGCAGCCAAAAAGGCTATTAGGAATTTTTAAGTCAACTGCTCTTACGTTCCTGTTTAATTAGTGATTTCCCATTTTAAAAATCTACATTCTTAAAATGAGCTATTACCCCTCACTGCCCTTTTCTCTCTCTCACCCTCTGACCTCCTCTCCAGCTACTATCATTGCTGTCTTCACGGTGCGGAACAGTGCTCGCCATGTCTACATGACTTGGTTCCTCGCCCTTTGTAGCAGCAGCTGGCCGTCTCATATTACAGTACATGCCCACCTGAACTGCTGCTAGCCCCTCATCCCTTCTCTTTACCCATCACTCATCTGTAATGCTTGCTTGTTTATCATATTACATGTCTGTCTACTTAGATGTATGCTCTTACTGAAGGTGAGAGTTTTATATCTTCATTACTGTATATCTAAAAGCTGAGATACCATCTGGCTTATAATGAATGCTCAGTAAATATCCGTTCAAATGAAGGAAGAGAAGCAAGAAGAAAAGGGGAGCAAGGAGATAAGGAAAATAACAAAGGAAGGACTGAAGGGAGATAATGAGTTAGTTCTTGAATATTATGTTTGGAATAATGCTGTTGAGAGTGTAACTAAAGGTTATCATAAGCTGTTAATAGATAAGTCATATTGCTTTCTTGACATTGTTGATCTTCACCTTTTCAAAATGTTATTTTAACAAGAAAAATACTATTAACTATTAAACACCTATTCTGTTGAAGACCCTTTGCTAAGAACCTTCTACTTTTGTATGAGGAAGATTTTTCTTGTGGCTATAAAATTGACATCTGGGATCCAGGGCTGAGAACAAAGTATCTTCCAATATTCCACCAGGGGCAACCAATAGAAATTACATCCTAATGGAAAGATACTTGATTCACAGATAAATATTTGAGCAAGTAGGCAAACATATTACATGTTAGGTGGTCATAGTGCAATGAGGAGTAAATATACACCTTTTAATTTTGGAAATGAAAAACTTGAGGTTCAGAAAAATTATTTAGGGTCCTCCTGGAGCTGGGAACCATTCTTTCTGAGCTCAACAACCATGCACTTAACCATTTCCTCAACTTGCCACCTTCACTGTGCTGTTTTGGTCCCACCTCATTGATTTTCATCATTAATAGGACTTATTTTTCTCTTTCTTCTCTAAACCCCTAAATAAGAGTGGTTCTTCTGATTATACAAATTCAATTACTGTCTCTTTGGATGTATCACAATTCTAAACCTACAGTTACAAAAACTCTCAATTAACTTTTTATAATACATTTCCAACTGCCTAATGAACACTTTCCTAATGCATTTCCTGATCTCTCTGCTATTATACCTTCTTCATCTCAAGTAGAAATCAAAAGCATTTCTTTAGGGCTGGTATCTCATTTGTTCCCTTGTTTCTGTCATTGACTTGAGTCATTGTTGTCATTCGAAGGTGACATGGTAGCCATTATTGTCTCCTCTCTTGCCTTTGTTCCTTCTCCACCAATTTTATGTTTCACTAATTGAAAGTCTTCTGACTCCTTGTTTTATTGTGATTTTCCTACTACCACCTCTACCAGGTCTTTATCACCACTGCTGGACCATGGCTTCCTCTTTCAGGTTTTTTCTTCTAGCCCACAAAGAGAGCTGCTGGACTGATGTTGGTCTCATAGCAATTCTTTCCTGTTTCTCCTTTGTGAAAACCTTAGATTGATTCCCATTTTTGAGGAGGGGAAAGGAAGTAAGAAAGGAGAGAGTTCTCAAGGAAGAGAAGAAGGGATATAGCTTCCTCTGGTATTCGAGCACTTCACCATCTGGCCACAGAATAAATTGTAGTATTACCTTTTTAACAGTCACCCTTATAGTCTCTGTTATATAGTGACTACTTTTCAAATATAGTATAATCTTAATTTTTTATTTCTCTCTTCCTTTTACCACTTAATTTTCACTTAGCATTTCTTCCTTAAGATGGAACTAACCTTTCTATGATGTCCTAATTTGAATGGTCATTCCTTCCAGTAATCATTAGTTACTTTACTTCATCATGGTTGGTAGATAGATGAGTGCTATTTTTTTTAAGTATTTAAATTTCTAAATGTCTTTGGTTTCCCAAATGGGTCCAGAATTCCAAGTTGGAAAGAAAAATTTTAGTTTTATTTTTATGCATACCCCAAAACGCCTAGTCTAGAACTGTATACATAATAGATGATCTATGCATAAATGTTAATAGCAAGTCAAAAAGTGATTAACAGTGATCATCATAGCCATTTTTCTATATCCTGATTACAAATTTGACAACTCAACTTTCATATACTATATTTGATTGAAGATTATTATATAATAAATCCACTGTGCAAACTATTGGCTTTTGTTTTCTATCCTTATAAGACTAAAAATCAAAATTTGGTGTATAAGCCAAATATACAGCCATATCCACTTGTCATTATTGTCTTAGTGCTATAAAACTATACCATGAAATAGTTTCTGGTTCTTTTTCCTACAAATGGCAGTTCTGGACTTTCTTTTGGCACTACAGTGTTACCAGAAGCCTCACTCCTGAACCCAGTTCATTAACTGTCTACATTCAGAGGAGTTTAGAGAAACTTAAATGTTTTTTATTATAATAATATTTACAAATCATTAAATCCCTCTCATTAAATAAATGTTTAAGTAGTACTTGAAAATTATAATCAAGTAGCTATTAGCAAATGGATGCCTTATGTCAGCATGAATGCAGAACTTCATAGCCTTGTACTATTTGTAGACCTTTGTCCACATTATCTCAGGAACGTGGAAATATATTCCTTTGAAATTCCTTGAGGTGCTTAGGCAAAGAGGTTCTTCGGCCATTCAGTTTTCAGATCCTAATGAAGCATCTCCCATGCTTTTCACTCTTCCCTAGAAATAGGCCCACCCTCAGGCCCAGGCCAACTGAGAATTGCACACCACGGAGTACTGGTTGCAATTGAGTGGACCTAATACTGAGTAGTGACATAAGGAGAAATCCCTGTGCTCATAATGAAGGATATCTAACAATCCAAGTTAGCCTTTTAAATGAAAAGCCTGAGAAAAGAATGTATCATTCCTTTTAGCAAATATTTATTGAATGTGAATTTTTGTTCTTTTTCTCTCCTTCTATTTTTAAGCATCATACCAACTAATATAGGAGATGTATAGGTCAGAGCTCCAACTTGAAGGACAACTGTAGTAGAAGATTACAGTAGTCATAAGGAATGTTTTGTTGTAATAAGATTTTTTTTCATGCTTCTTATTGTGAGCTCTGACCTATGTAAGAAAATATAGATATACATGAACATATTTTCTGGGAAGATGATGAGCTCAATTAAGTCACTGTTTGATGAGTTACCCGAGTGAAAAGCTCAAGAAGATAGCTAGATATGTGACTGTAAGGTTTTAGAGAAAGATCTAGAATTCAGCATGTTTTCTGTAGTCTGAAGATGATACTATTTAAAAGACTCCAGGAGAGAATGCAGAATGAGAACATGCAGGGATATAAAGCACCTATGATCTAGGTGGGATGAAGAGGAGGGAATATTCAGCCATGTAGGGAGAAAACTAACACAACTATTCTAAAAGGCAAACACAAGAGACTGTTAATAAACAGCATTGGCCGCTACACAGAACTCAACCGGGAGAGTTCTTTGATTCTTTCTATCAATTTCAGTAGCACTGTAGAGATAAAGGCAGACCACAGTAGGACTGAAGAGTAAAGGAGAGGTGGTAAGTGAAATATAGAATACACTTTCAAAGAAAGTAAATGTAAAAGAATTGCAAGAGATATACGATTGTGGAGTGATGTGGTGTATATTTTATGAGATACTTGAGCTGAGGGTTTAGCTCAGCAGTTCCCTTGCCTGCCTTGCAAGCACAAGGTGTTCTGGGTTTGATCCCTGATACCACCAAAAAAAAAAAAAAAAAAAAAAAAAAAAAGCTGAGATATTTAAACTTAGTCAAGTGCTGCATCTTGTATCTAGATAACATCCACCACCGCTCCCCAAAAAAAGCCTCATTGTTCATAGGTGGAGATTTTCAGAGGTGGATTAAGGACGTGTGAGTCCACAGATTTAGTTAGCATGGGAAGGCTTACTCTGGGTGTGAATGGCACTTACCAAAATGCTTGTAGCCTGGACAGCATAAAATGGACAGAAGGTTCCTTAATTTGCTGCTTCCTGCCTGCCCTGCCATGAACTATTTCTCCTGTGCCATACCCCTTTGTTGTGCTACTTTGTGTTGGAGCCAGCTACCTATAGACTGAAATCTCTTCAAACTGTGAGCTAAAATAAACCTTTTCTCCTTTCACTACGGGTATTTGGTATTTTGTTTCAGCAACAAGAAAGGTAATTAAGACCACAAAGTATGGAGAAAGGAGCAGTACATTAAAGAGATGTTAAAATTGAAATGAAGATGGAGCTTTGTCTCTAAGATTAATGGAAAGAAGTGACATCATTCTCATAAGCCTACAGTGACTGAAAGATGACCATTTTCCTTGAAAGTAAACTCTACATGATTATTAGTATTTCATTTTATTTATTTTATTCATTGTATACTAGTAGGAGTAGAGAGTGTGGTGTTGGCTTGGGAGACACCAACAGGTGTCTGGTTTGTAGGTCTGGAAATGTGTACCGGGAAGAAGCTGTTGTAATATGGATGGTAGTTGTGATTAGAGAAAAGTTTATAGTCTGTGATTTAAAGAGTTCACACCATTTATGATTCAGTCACATTTTTCTCTGACTAAGTGCTAGAGAGGGAATTGGATGTTTTCAACCATCCCTAAGAGGAAAAGAAAGTATTGCTGATTAAAAGCAACAAAATATCTGAGCAAGAAAAGTAGGTGGATAATATGATAGAAACTATGAGGTCTTAGTGACATCAGTTTACAGGAAGTCTGAGTCATCCATACCATTCAGCCAGCCAGCCAAGAAAGAAGGCAGAAACCAAACTACTGAATATATCCAGGGCTGAGCATTTTTAAAGAACTGATGGTAAACAGCTCTCAAAAGAATGAAAGGCACTTAGGAAAGTGACTACTGCTTGCAAACTGGAAAATATAAATGTGGTCAGGTTGCTAAACTATTAAAATGGGATGATAAAAGAAAAGAAGACACCTACATGTCTTACTGAGAATAAAGTTGTCAGGCTTAGCAATGTACTTATGACATCCAGTTAAATTTAAATTTCAAGTAAATATTTCATTGTTAAATTCAAATTTAAGTAGGAATCCTGTCTTATTTGCTAACTCTAGATGAGGGTGAAGAGTAGGTGTAGTAAAATTCCTATATAATTGAGTAAATAAGGTAGTTTAAATGTAGGAAGTTCCAAAGTAGAATCAATTTATAGTTAGACATAGGCTGCTTAAATTAAAGAAATTAAGCAGTTTTTATGTTAAGGGACAGAATTAATATCTTTATGGATTTTGAGCTCTCAAGAGTGATGATAAAGTTTTGGATGGAGGGGGAAAGAATTTGGGAGTAGAGAACCCAAAGAACAGTCATGTCTCACAAATGCTAAGCAGCAGGCTGAGGCGTCAGAGCCTACACAGGAGGGAGCAGGGCCGGGAGGGTGGCCAGGACGTTGGAAACCAAAAGGTACTGTGTCAATCATGTGGAGTCTAAGGCTTTGAACACACTGGAGATATTTAATAAACAGTTCCATCATCAACAGCTAAGAGCACTAGCATTTATTAAATTTATTCATGTAGCCAGGTTAATCATAGGTTCTTGTGAGAGATGCTGATATTGAAGATGAGGATGGTCTTAGGGAACAACATTAAGCATTAATCCACATAGTTTTACTGTTTACTCTATTACCAACTCAGGATATTTAGTGGAAGTCAATCTTATCCGTTATATTTGAAGAATGTAAAACTGACAAAAGGAGGGAGGGGTAAAGGAGGCTAAAGGGAGTTAAAAATGTAGCTCAGTAGCACTGTGTCTGCCTTGCAAGCATAAGGTCCTGAGTTTGATCCCTAGTAACACACACACACAAAAAAAAAAAAAAAACTAACGAAAACATTTTCTTTAAATATTTTTGCATCTCTTAATTTTCTTCAATTACACAGTAGAGTAAGAAAATTTTAACTGGGAAACAGAAAGCTTGGATCCTAGGGCATGCTCCTTTTGTTGTTGTTTAAAAACCTTTTTTTTTTTGTTTTTTTTAATACCAGGGATGGAATTCAGAACTTTGTGCTTGCAAGGCAGGTTCCAGAACCAGAACCACTGAGCTAAGTTCCTGGCTCCTTGTGATATTTATTACTATATTTTGTTTCCTGCCATATATGATAAGAACGTTGCATAATTGCTAAAGACCTTCTACCAAGTCCCTCTGAGTTCTGCCAGTTTTTGCATTTGTTTAATTTTGAAGTTAATACAACATATGAATTGTTTTACCTTTAGAAGTTTATCATCTGTAACATATATATTCCTAAGAAGTTAGCAGCAAACTGTCATATGATTGGAATTATATTTAAATATATATTTGACTTTATTTTTCAAAGAATCATTATAGCAAGTTTTAAAAACTTTTTAATTTAGACCTTTAGTCATTAAATACATTTTTAAAAAATACAACCTGCTAGGAATTGAAATGTTTTGCTCCCACCAAAACTCATGTTGAAGTGTAATTCCTCACTGTAGCAGTATTCAGAGGTGGAGTCTAGTGGGACGTGTTTGGCTCTGGGAGTAGAGCCCGTATGAATCCATTAACACTTTTCTCATTGGAATAAGTTAGTTATTGCATGATTTCTGCCCTTTTTTCTCTTCCACATGTACCCACTTCACTTCTTCCTGCAATGAGTCAAAGCAATATGCAGCACTCATAAAAAGCTAAGAATATAATGGTTACCCACCTTAAACTGCCTTTTCCCAGAATTGTGAGCCAACTAAACTCCTTTTCTTCAGAGACTATTCAGCTTGACTTATTTATAGTAGTAATACAATGTAAATAGTTATTATAGTATATTATTTAAGGAACACTGACGAGAATAAAAAGTTCTGTACCTGTTCAGTATAGACATAAGTTTTCTTTAATATTTTTGGCCTACAGTGGGCTGGATTCATGAATGTAGAACCTTTGTTTGCAGAATTCACAGTGATAGCAGGCCACTTCTCTGGTATTTTAGAATTATTAAATGAATTATACTGCTACATTAGAAAATACCACTTAGGGCCAGAGATTTAGCTCAGTGGTTTCAGCATCTGCCTAGCAAGTGCAAGGTCCCTGGTTCAATCCTGGATAACCACATACAACAATAGTGGGCATGGTGACTCACCCACCAGCAATCAGTACCCCATACCACAATGCTGGGTGTGGTGACTCACACCTGTAGTCCCATTATTTGGGAGACAGAGGCAAGAGAATTGCTGTGAGTTTGAGACTTGCCTGGGCTACATGGTGAGCCCAGGGCCAACCTAAACTACAAAAGCAAGACCCTGTATCAAAAAAAAAAAAAAGGGGGGGGGGGCCAGAGTGTTAGCTCAGTGGTTCCAGCGCCTGCCTCCCAAATGCAAGGTCGAGTTCTATCCCCAGTAACCACATACAATGCTGGGCGTGGTGACTCACACCCACCAGCCATCAATGACACATACCACAGTGCCAGGCGTGGTGTCTCACACCTGTAATCCCAGCACTCGGGAGGCAGAGGCAGGAGGATTGCTGAGTTCAAGGCTTGCCTGAGCTACATAGTGAGCTCAGAGTTAGCCTGAACTACAAAGCAAGACCCTGTCTCAAAAAAAAAAAAAAAGAAAGAAAGAAAAAGAAGGCATCAAAGGAGAAAAAAATAAAAGATGTGAGCAATAGAAGAAACAAAAAATAAAATGGCAGATAAAATTATCTCCATATAAAAATAATCATGAATATGAATGGATTAAACAATAGAAACAAAAGCAGAAACTGTTAGACTGAATTAAAACAGGATCTTTTTTTCCCAATAAATGCAGTCATACACTGCTAACTATATCCTTTGAGTTTAAACATACACATAGATGGAAAATAAAAGGATAAAAAGCAACTATAAAAGACTACATTATTACTAGACAAAGTAGACTTACCACTTAAGTCACGAAATACAAACAAGAACACTTTATATTGATAAAAGAATTTATCTTTTGGGAAGATATAATAATTATAAATGTTTGTGCACCTAACAATAAAATCCAATGTATGTATAAAAATCCCTGACAATTAAAAAGTCAAATATACAGTTCACCAATAAGAACTGGACGCATTTACACTGCTTTTAATAATAGAATATCTAGAGAGAAATTAATATGTTTATAGAGAATGTCAACAACAAGACAAGAGTTGAAAACTCAGATTTAATACCTATGTTTAGAACACTCTACCCAACAAAAGCAGAATTTTTCTCTGCTACACATGCAACATTTTCCAGAATAAACCACATATCAGGGCATAAAACAATTTTAAGGAAATTTGTGAACATTGAAATTTTATAGATAATTTTCTCTGACAAAAATACAATTAAAAATTAATACACAGATGACAAACCAAATTAGTAAATTGGCAAACTTGGACTAATAGAAAAGATTCATAAATTATTTAGAAATCATATCATTAAACTTGAGAGAAATGACAATAGTTTAGCCTGCTCAAAAAAGGTTAATTTGACTGTTACAGATAGGAATGAGATAGGAAGTTTGTCATTCACAACAAGGAGAATTGATGAGTGATTCCAAAGATGGAAGTAAGTCCAATAAATGAAAGTTATGGCACAAAATAAGGAAGAATATCCTAATAGCACTTTACAGTAATATATAGGCAACATTATACTTTGATATATTATGTCCGTTAAAATGTATTTTCTAATTTTTTCTTTTTTTGAGACAGGGTCTCACTTTGTAGTTCAGGCTGGCCCTGAGCTCACTATGTCACCCAGGCAAGCCTGGAACTCAGCAATCCTCCTGCCTCTGCCTCCCCTCCCGAGTGCTGGGATTACAGGCGTGAGTCACCACGCCCTACACTGTGGTATGTGGTATTGATTGCTGGTGGGTGTGAGTCGCCACGCCCAGCATTCTATGTGGTTACTGGGATCGGGATTGCACTCAGGACCTTGCGCTTGGAAGGCAGGCACTGGAACCACTGAGCTAAATCTCCGGCTCTGTATTTTCTAATTTCTATGTAAGAAAGTCAAGTAATAATTACTTTAAAGAGAGTTTGGGTCTCAGAACGCTTATTAAAAATGTATACACATATGTGTGATATATAAAGTATTTTTGTGTGTGTATGTATACACACCTATGTGTTACTCATACACATATGTATTTCCTGTAAAATGTCTTCCAAGGGCCGGAGCACTCGGGAGGCAGAGACAGGAGGATTGCTGAGTTCAAGGCTTGCCTGAGCTACATAGTGAGCTCAGGGCCAGCCTGAACTACAAAACGAGACCCTGTCTCAAAAAAAAAAAGTCTTCCAAAAAGTCAAGAAGCCTGAGCAGCAGGAGGGCTGTACAAACAGGCACCCTCCGCTCCCTCTGGAGCTGGGTAGAGTTTAGATGTGGACTCCTGTCATTGAGTCTTCCCCAACAAAATAGTATCTCCTCCCCCTCTCCACAAGTTTAACCAAGTTAAATTTAACAAGTAAATTCTTGTGGAACTTCCTTGTGTTTTTTTGAACATGTCCTTACCTTCCTCAAGCCAGTCCTTATTTGCCTGCATTTCTGGAGGGGCACATCTCTCATTTAAGTCTTGTCTAGTGGCCATGTATACTGTGAGCTATTCAAATAGCTAACTCGGATCTTTAAAGTATAAAGATAGAATCTGAAAAATGGAAATTGCACAAAAATTAAGAATACAGTCCAGTCTGGAGTCACCTTCCACACCTTATCTCACATGTAGTAAAAATTTCCAAAGTGCTTCACACAGGCTGAAGACCTTCTGGGGAAGTTCAGCAAATGGTCTTACTAGTTAAGGCTTTGTGTAGCCACGTACAAGTGAACTGGAACAATGCATTTATTTTACCAGATGTTCTTAATGTCTCTATTTCTCTGCCTTAGGACAGTGCTTTTATTACTAGAAAGGGAGTGGAATTTTCAAAAAGATTTTATTAAGGAAAATTATTTCATCTGTTATATTCTCCCAAGAATATACATTTCACCATTGGAATAAGTGAAGGGAATACTCTTGAATCCTGAAAGTTCATGAAGCATATTCTTCAAATGAACTGATTGATATCTGTTGACTGCTAAAGTAGTTAACATCCAGATTGTCTAATTTACCTATGAGATTAATTTATATAGCAGGATGATTTGTATCGACCTAGGCCCCATATCTTTCACTCACAATTATTGACTCATTAATTTAAATAGCACCCTGTGCTACAGAATTAGGAAGGTACAGTATATTATCTTTTTTAATGTTAGGCAAAGTGAGAACTATGCAATCTTAGAGATACCTAAGGAACTTCAGATTGTCTATTTTATAGTCTAACATACAGCTAGATAGTTTATCCCTTTCCCTTAATTTTCTAACAGATATGGAAAAAGAATTCTATTTAAAATAAAATCTACTCCAAGTATGTTTAAAGCTTACTAAAACTTACAAGATTGACTTTTTTTTACTTTTTCTCACTTCACTTTATTATTTAAGAAGAAAACGCTGTAATGCCAGAGATCTTAGCACGTTTTGATATGTTCTAAAGCTCTTTAAACTACATATATGTCAAATTTCATAAGGGATATGACTTGAAGATGCTTGCTAGACATTTTCCTGTGCCGTTTTACTCTTTATGTGTGACTTAGTTAACCTATAATATCCTTTTTTTAACGAAAATATCTCCTGGGTTGAAAATCTTATTGCAGTTGTTTTGTGTGTCCAGTGAGCATCAGTAATATATCTTTCATGAGGCATGGCAAATAATTGATCACTATGGTTCAGTTTCTTCCTTCCCAACCAAATCAATTCATATCTCATATCCAGAGAAGAAGACAAAAGGCAAGAGTTCTGTAGCATTGTTGCCTGGTGAAATAAACCAGAGTAAAACAGCACTTTTCTACCACACAAAGACATCACAATTGATTTGGTTTAGACATGGTTGTAATATTAGATAGTGACATGTTTTTCTTAAAGCACTAGAAGTGCTGAGATTACACTTAGAATTGTGTAAAAATCTTCACTAGGGTAATTTAAAGAAAAGATGCTCAAAACAAAGTTCTCATGGGCCTTGGTGTTATACATCTCTGCAATCCCAGCACTCCGGAGGCTGACACAGGACGATTGCCATGAGTTCGAGGCCAGCCTAGGCTACATAATGAGTTTGAGGCCAGCCTGAACTATATAGCAAGACCTTGTCTCAAAAAATGAAAAGAAAGGAAAAAGAAAAGCTCTGGAATCATACCCTTTGCCTGTGTAACTTAGGCAAAGGCACCCTGACAATATTTTCACCTCACATCTGAAATTTATTAATAAAATATATATTTAGAAATACAAAAGATACATTTTTAATTTAACTGCATTAAGTGTTCAGGTCTCATTATTGTTGATTAAATAATACCTGTCCTTACCAATGTAGTGTGCTAAGTGCTCCATTAAATTCTCTCCCTGATACCTTATGGTTGGCCATGCCTGGTCCAGATGCACATTTTGGTATTATTAATGAGTTGTTCCTGATCCTTACGTTAAGATTTGAGTGGTGGTGTTGCCTAAAGAGAAGGTGCTTTGTGGGATTTATATGACCACACTAGGCAATTGAAGATTATTTCTGGCCTGGCATCTGTAACCCCAGTTAATCATAATCATTTGTAGAAGAAAGTATGATTGCCATAGCAGACAAGTTTTTTTCCCAAAATGAGAGAAAACTGATGTACTGCACTTTACATTGCATTTTACAGAAAAGCATTAGATCTGTTTACCTTGTTGAAATTCAAATTGTTTTATTACGGTGTCAATTCTTTAGTTTGGCAGCACTTCTGAAGCGCCTATTCACAAAAAGACTCCCATAGTGAATGAATGCTAGTGTTGACACCACCTAACAAGCAGGGATTATGTGTTTACAGGAGAAGTAATATGATAGGTCAAGTCTAAGAGGCACTTCTCAAGAGCACTTCAGCACATAATCAGTGCCTGACTAGAAAGTGCGGAGCTGCCACTCTTGGCTTGAGTCGGTGTTGATGCCTGCCTCTCTTCTCCAGAGTTCTCTTGATCATGTTCAGCTGCTCTGTTCTCATGTGGGGAATAATGGTAGAGTAAAGCTGCTTTTCTGTCTCATTTTTCTTGCTAATTTACACATTCAAGCCATTTTTTGTTTGCTACCCTTATTTGCTATTCCCTTTTGTCAAGGCACTGTTCTCTTTTTTGCCTCAGGCCTAAGAACTAATTTGAGCTTCTATAATTACTTCATGTTTTACACCTGTCTGCATATCACGCACCCCCCCCCCGTCTCCATACTTAAGCTGTATATTTCTTTGCAGAAAAGCTAGTTTTCATATACAAGGACTCCTCAGTCTCTCCCGTCAGACTTCCTACAGAAGAAACACAATTAAACTGTTGCCATATCCTCAGCAATGCGGCTGACCTTTGCAGTTCATGAAGGACAAATGAATGCTGTCTGCTCAGACAGTTTATGTTAAGACATTGTGGAGCAGAGAGCCCGAGCTTTGTTCCTCATGAATGAAGCAATGGTTGTAGTCATTTTAAAATCATTAAGACTCTGAATGCACCATCTCATTCTCCAGTGTTTGCTCCTACAGCTCTTCTTCTGCATTAATAGCAGCTTATTAAATTTGGGTCAAGTGTACTCTGAAGAGTATCACAATGAAGAAACTGTTCTAAAAGTTACCTGTTTAAAAAAGGCAATTGATTAGATTTTTAACTTAAGTGACAGCTGCAATTCATTGCCTATGCTTTGTGATGTCCTGCAGCCTGAGCTGCCTTTTGTAATTTGGGCTTCATTTTATAAGAGCTTTCCTGAATAATCCAGGGTTGCTTTCCACTTGGAGCCTGCTCCAATCCAATTAGGAGTTTAACAAGGGTCAAATTAAGGAGACTTTACACTTTGTGTTTGCATCATTAGCTGTAAGACTGCTATGTGAGTGTGCGACTGTGTGTCAGGCGAGGCGGGGAAAGCCTGTCTGCGCGATGGGACAGACACAAAGCTGTCACCCGCCATATGCTGTGCCCCTTCACTGAGGGAGCCTCAGCAGGCTAGCAACAACATTTCCAGTTGTCTTTGGGGGCTGTTACCTTGTCATTTCACCAGTATATAGTTGTTGGGAGGTTACAGGTGCTAGCTAAGGCTGATGAAGAAGAGTTATGCTTTTGCCTACCCTCTTCTCTTCTAGTAGTTTGTTGTGATTGGACAAACCACTGGAAAGACATGAAGTTGAAACCTCTTGAGCATTCATTATATTTGATGAGATGACAACTATGTAGGCTCCTATTCTAACTCCTCCTGCTCTTTCCTGGTTTTTTTTTTTGAAATCATAATTGTTCATTCTGTAAAGTAATATAGAAAGCAGAGACTAATTTTTAGGACAACAGTTCTGTAGAGGCTTTATATAGATCACTTACCTGCCGTTCAAGAAAACAGAATTCACAATAGCCTTTTGAGAATCGCATTACTTACAGTCTTGTTTTGTTAATTGTGTCCATATCATCAAGTTATATGGGCATCTGTTAATATTTTAGTTCCCTTATGTGACTGTTTAAAGAAAATGACCTATTTCCAAAAAGGAAAGACAAAAAATTCTGCTCATCAGCACTTATGTGCGTGGGAGATTGGTGTGGAACTGTTGGTATGCCCTGAGAGGGAGCTTTGTGCTGCTCTCATACAAAGTAAAGATTTATCTAAAAATAACACTTTCATTGTTCCTTTCTTACCTCCCCAACCCATTAATAGGTACTTTAGTATCATGAGAGTTTTCATAGTTTAATCCCCTTTCAAAAGCTTTTCAGAATAAAAGCTCTAAATGGTCCTCAGTATTAATTTGATGTGACTTCTGTACAATATGGTTTAAAACTCTCAGAATCACATTTTTACCGCTTACCCTTTTCCATTGGAGCAGTGGATAGAAAATACCAGCCCAATGTTTAGTAGATTCTGTAATGTGACTCATTTTTGTTGCTTTCTTGTATAGTTGTCTGATTTAAAAATTACTGTCTCAGTGATAGAACTGTTAATACCCAAGAATATTATTTGGGGTTATTCATTACTTCTAAAAATATAAATGGCTTATTGATATTATTCAGAGCTATGTTTTTAGTCTCAGATTTGCTAAGAATTAAGAGGCGGTAATGAGATTGCCTTATAAATAGCAATCAGGCTCAATTATATGCACTCAGTTACATCTTTGTTTATAGTTGGATCACAGTGGCTTCAAACACAGAGCTTCCAGTGCTAATGACCCATTTCACCTTTTTCATGTGCTTTCGAATGTACATGTATCTTTAAAAAAAATTAATACATGGCAAAAATAATTCTTGCTATCCACAAATCAATTAATACTGGACCAGTGCATTCTGTGCCATTTCCTCAATTTCTCATCTGTCTACACAACTTCCAATATGGAGGCCAGGATGGATAAAATCCTACTGATTTTTTTGCATTCCTTATCCCTGACTGAGTCTGAATGTTTGCATTTCCCAAGGGAAGAGATAATGTCTCTGTGTGTACATGTGTCGAGTATGCACAATAAAGTTCTTTCCATATTGAAAAACGCAGTTTTAAAAATAGTTTTTGAGCACTTGCTAATATCAGGAACTAAGCTGATGAAAGAGGCCAGCGCAGCAGGACCACTTCGCCCGAAGCTCTGCTGGAGCTGGGAGGCAGCAGGAATAGAAAAAGCGCACAAATCAGTCCTTGCAACTGTGAATGTACTGTTATTTGGGAAAGTGACCTGGCCTGTGA
This sequence comes from Thryonomys swinderianus, assembly GCA_004025085.1. NCBI lineage: Eukaryota > Metazoa > Chordata > Mammalia > Rodentia > Thryonomyidae > Thryonomys > Thryonomys swinderianus. Next base: position 12,423 of record PVIC010000957.1, on the reverse strand, counting down.
GTTCAGGGCTGGTTTTCCCAAGGAAGTGACTGTGCACTCACCTGTTGAAGACATTTTGCTGCAAAAAAGTTTTGTTTTCTTTCCAAAGAAGTGAAAGTATTTTCCACATAGGCTCTTAATTCAACATTTACGGATATAATCAAACTTCATAATGATAATATGTTACTGAGGGAACATATAGAAAAATGTACACAGAAAGATACATTAAAAACTTATTTTAAAGGAATACTTTTAGGTTAGTTGTAGGAAGAAAACAAGCAAATGATTTCTAACCCTTTTTTCTTTGGCTGCATTTTCAGTGGTGTCCTCTCCTTCTCCCTGCTCCCTCCACACGGTTTACCGCACACAGAAGCAGCTCGGGCTCTTGAAGCAGTGCCAGGGCCAGTTCCTTAGCCTTGTGAAGGCTGTGTGTTCAGGGTCATTGTGTTGCCACACACTGATATCTGTATAGTGAGATTTAAATAATAGAAATTGGTAAATCCTACCAATAGGCCTTAGACCTTACACCGGGCTGGGTGCTTTATTGGCACACCTCCAGTTGTGTCTGATACAGTACATGGGATTTGGACTTAGCCATAGATTTAGGGAAAGAGTCCATGAATTCTCACAGCTTCCCTCTGTTTCTCTATAGGATATGGAAAAATAAGTTAGAAAATGTAAAATCAAGTTCTGGCTTATTCTTTCCTCTTATGTGTTATGAGCATAAAACTTACAGTTATAATTTGATTTCTCAGCATACAAAAATTACCTAATGATATAGTTTATATCTGAGATAACAACTCTTCCTCTTGGAATAAAATTATGGTTCCTTTTTTTAAATCGATTTGGTGTTTTGCTTGGAAATCGTTATTAACTTGTAATATTCCAGTGTAATTAGAGATAATATATTTAAAGGTATGTTTTATTTTTGAATATATTTAAAATTGCATGCTAATGACCTTTCTAAATTAGTATTGTTTTTCCTCTATAAGAAATTAAATGTTTTGAGTCAGGAATGGTGGCACACACCTGTAATCCCAGCACTTGGGAGGCTGAAGGGGGAGGATTGCCACAAGTTTGAGGCCAGGCTGGACTAAAAAACAAGACCCTATCTCAAAAAAAATTTTTTTTTGGTTTTCTGTTTTGCTTTCCAAATGTATTATTTTATCTACAAATGTTCTAATTTGTACATAAACATGTTTACTTTCAGTTGGTCCTCGGTTCAAATTTGAGTGACAAGTTTGAGAAATAAATTCCTTTATCACTTAACATCAGCACCATATGAATTCATCAGATGCTCCTATATGTTTCCAATTTCATCTGTTACATTATGTCTGATTTATAATTTATAGCAGTTGTTTAGATGCTGTTTTATTGAATTTACAAGTGCCTTATTAAACTTAATGTTTGCAAATTTGGATATATTAATTTGCAATAATTGTTTGAAATTCTCTTAGAGGACTAGTTAAAACAGGCTAGGCTTCAGAGCTAGCCAAACTTGTATATAAAGCTACTTAACTTTTTTTTTTTTTTTTGAGACAGGGTCTCACTTATAGTTCAGGCTGACCCTGAGCTCATTATGTAGCCCAGGCAAGTCTCGAACTCAGCAATCCTCCTGCCTCTGCCTCCTGAGTGCTGGGATTACAAACATGAGCCACCACGCCCAGCACTGTGGTATGTGGTACTGATTGCTTGTGGGCATGAGTCACCATGCCCAATATTGTTGTATGCAGTTTCCAAGAATCAAACCAGGGACCTTACGCTTGCTAGGCAGTCACCAGAACAACGGAGCTAAATGTCTGGCCCAAAGCTGTTTAACTTTTAAGATTTCAGGTTTCCCTTTCAAAAAAGCAGAACCATTAAGACTGCTTTGTCTTGGATCTCTGGAAAGTAAGTAATCTCGAAGAACTGGTGGTGCCTAGGAGCCTGTAAAGTCACATGTCCTCCACTCCCTTACTCAGACCTTACAGAAAACTCAAAGAATAAATTCTAAACCAATCCATAATTTGTAGAGTTAGTATTTAAGAATTACTTATTGTAGGTCATACAACTAACTTGAACTACACCAACCTAGCCCATCATCATCCACCCTGAATCCAGTACTGGGGATGAAACCCAGAGTTTTCTACCTGGGTTACATCCTCAGACCATTTGTTTGTTTGTTTATAGACAGTGTCTTGCTTAGTTGTCCAGGCTGGCTTTGAATTTCCAGTCCTTGATCCTCCTGCTTCAGCCTCCCCGATAGGTGAGATTACAAGCATATACTACTGTGCCCAGGTCAGCCTAGCAAGTTTCCTTCTCATATAAGTATTCTTAACCCCAAAGCATTTCTCAACCTGTTACACCATTGCCAAAGACACGGAAAAGACTCTGTAAGTCACTGAGTCTATTTTAGACTGTTGGACTCCTTTTTTGAATATTCCTTTTAATATTCATCCAACCATCTTGAATGACCATAGGCATAAAGATCATTTCTTAGTTCTTCTTTTTCTAGGTCCTCACCATTTTTCCCTTCTTAGAGCTATTGCCAGTAATTTCCTCCTTTCTCTTCTAAACCTACTAAAATTAGACTTTTGCTTTCACCACTTCTGAAAATGCTTCAAAAAACAGCCCAAATACCCATCAACTGAAAACTGGATAAAGAAGATGTGGGTTTTTTTTAATTAAAATGGAGTATTATTCAGCCACAAAGAATGGTAAATTAAAGACATTTATACTTAAATGGATGCAGCTTGAAGCCATATGCATAAGAGAAATAAACAGGACACAGGTGTGTAAATACCATATCATGTCTCTAGTATGAGAAACAAAAAGTGTAAATGAGGTCCAGAATGTATAATAGGTATAGTGAAATAGGAGAAAATATTCAAAGGGAAAGGAGAAGGGGGAGGGAAAAACAAAGAAGGTAAAGAACAAATTTGATGGTAAAAACAAAAAAAAGAAAGCATATATGTGTGTGTGTATACATATACATACATATATTTATGTATATGTATATGGGTTTTGGAAGCTTGAAAAATGAGAGTTAAGGGGTCAGAGATTTAGCTCAGTGGTTCTGGTGCCTGCCTAGCAGGCACAAGGTCCCTGGTTTAATCCCTGGTAACCACATACAACAATACTGGGCACGATGACTCACACGTACCAGCAATCAGTACCACATAGCACAATGCTGGGCATGGTGGCTCACACCTGTCATCCTAGCACTCGGGAGGCGAGGCAGGAGGACTGCTGTGAGTTTGAGGCTAGCCTGGGCTACATAAGTGAGCTCAGGGCCAGCCTGAACTACAAAAGCAAAACTCTGTCTCAAAAAAAAAAAAAATGAGAATTAAGAAACATCATGTACAGGTACAAATTATAATGTTGAAAGTGATCATAATTTATGCCTAAAATGTACCGATATACACATAAAAGGGGGATGCCTTAAGGCCACCAAGGACCTCCATTCTGATCATCTGGAAGCCAGTCAGCTGTATTTACATGATTTAGCCTAGTATCAGCCTTAGGCCTCCATACTTGGATCACTCCTTTCTCCTTTTACTCTCCCTAGCTGAATCATGCTGTTCTCCAAAATTTAGAATTTGAATGTTTTTGCATCTAGTCCCTTGGTGATCTCATTGCTTCCTTTGGTATCTCATAGCTTTGGATATGATTTATTACTTAAACTCCAAAATTTATATTTCTAGACTAAACGTCTTTATTAAGCTTAGATTATTATTTCTAAATATTTGTTATTCTCAACAGTGTTCTGGAAATATTTGAAATGACTCTGTACCATAGGTGCAGAGATTAAGACCAGAGGGGTTGAAAGGAAGTTGGAGGAGTACTCCATGCAACCTGTCTGGAAGCTTTGTGCATCTATGCCCTGTGTTACAGATGAATACAAGTAGTTATGTGCCCCAGGGAGGATTTTATTCCCAAATTAAAGTCTAAAGGAGTATACATGCAACATCACACAACCACCCCTCGTCCTGCCATCTTATGTGATACCCATGACTTAAAATACTTCAGTGTCCCTTCACATTTTCACTTATTTTTCTAGCTCCGTTAGTTCCTACCTTTCTAGGTAAAGTACTCTCCCTGGGGTTATAAGTATTAATGCTCAGGGACTGCTTTGTACCAGCCACTGTGCTGGCACTGAGGGGTCTCCTGGTATTTATACTCTTGATAATGTGCATATACTATCTGTTTGTTATGCTGAGAAAAATCAGATTAATTTGCAAAGGAATAAAGAGTAAGATAAAAGAAGCATTTACTGAACATCTATGCCAAATATTCTGCTATAAACTTTCATATATAGTTTCTTCTTTAGTCCTTGGCCACTCATTTTGCAGTTGGAAGGCCCAGCAAGGTATAGTAACTTGCCTACAAGCTACATAAGAAGTAAGAAGTACATCTAGATTCTAACCTTTAACATCTTATTAATGTCTGGGACTCTTGCCACTACAAGTTATGCCATCTCCTATACTTTCCTGTTTATTTCCATTATAAACTCATAATTAATTTTTATATGACACAGTAGGGGAAAACATAAACATTTTAAAAAAACATATATGTATAGTTCGGTAATGAATTTTTAACTATAAACAGGCTTTTTACCACCTGCCTGTAAACACAAGGTCCTGAGTTTGATCCCCAGTACTAAATAAATAAATAAATATAAAGGTTTCTTTTAAGACATATGTATTGGTTCTTATTGGGATGCAACAAAATTTTCTGTAATTTATGTCTCAGAACACTTGAAATTATTAAGTTGACTTAGACCAGAAGTGATATATTAAGTACAGAGCCTTTTACAGACTTTATAAGCAAGGAACATGTTTGACAGAGAAAGTAAAAATGCATTAATCATTATTGAGTTTGTTATCTTCAAAACTTCCTTAGGGGTTGTTTACAGTGTACATATGTATTGCATAATATTCTAGTGCAATAATAGCCCTATATATGCATTTGGCAGCGATAATATCAGCAAGCTAAGAGAACATTCTTGAAGGAGGATATGTCATTTATTTATTAGCTGCTATGAAGAAATTCTCCTTATTTATCTTATACCATGCTATTTCAGAAATAAGAAGTTTAACACTTAATTTATTTCTAAATGCACGTAGTAGTCATATCATTTAGTTATCTGAGAGTTCTATTTACAAATAATTTCTCTTAGGAGTATAACAAAAATTCTAACTTAAAATGGCATCATCTTTAAATACTTTTACTGAAAGTTATGTAGTTGTTGTTTGTTGGTTGGTTGACTAGTGCCTAAGATTGGACCCAGGCATGCTAAGCACATGCTCTACTACTGAGCTAAACCCACAGCTGTACTAAAAGTAGCCCCACTTTAGATCTCTGATATTTATAATTGCATATTTGTTTTGCTTAAAGGATTTTATAACTATAAACTCAAGCATGAGGATTTGAGGATAGATTTTCTGTCATTCTCTGTGTTAGAGAGGCCTCAAGACTTATTTTCCCAGCTCAACCTTCGTTTTGTTTCTGTTTACCCACAGCAGAAATGGAATGGTCTTCTACTCAGACAAGTATTTGAAAAATCTCAGTTTCCAAAATAAATTCATCAGACTCTCCCCTGTCTTGAACTGGCCATGAAGCCGCACAGTTTTGCTTTTGCTTTTTAGCACACATTAGTTACCCTAGAGGTACATGAGAGTAGGTAAAATCTTGAATGCACAGCTGCCCAATATCAGTTAAAATCTTGGCTGATTGAAGTAGTATTTACAGAAAAGTATCTGAAAGTTAAGGATAATGTTCATGCCTAAATGTTCTTTTTCCTGGATTAAATGTGATCAGTAGAAACTATAAATCTGGGCCATTATGTGAAACTTGGTTCTCCTTTTTTTTTAGTATATGTGCTGCCGAAGCGAGCACAGTTCTCCTTTTTTTAAATGTTGTGTGTGTGTGTGTGTGTGTATTCTTTTTTTTCTTTGTCAAGTACTTTTGATTTTGGCAAATTTACACTTGTGCATACATACTATAATTATTTTACACACTTCCCTCCCCCACTTTGTTACATGAGAGAAATCTTGAACATCCTCTGGAAATAGAGACTTTATATTAAGGGCATTTGTGTATTTAGTCTGGAATTTTAAAACCAGAACAGAGTTAGCTCTAGAGACCAACTTCTTTCTCCATTTCTGTTTTATAAATCACTTGGTCAGCTAATCTCTGGGCAAGTTGTTTCTCCTTTCTCTCTTAATACATAGTTTTTCTGTATTTATTCATAGCTCAGTTTTTCTGTATTTGCAGCATACCAGTGTGCTGTATGGCTCTCCTGACCACTCGCTACATGGTAACATTTCTCTTCAGTTTCTACTGCCAATTATGCAGTCCTTTCTGTGTTTCCTATTTCCAGCTCTCAACAGAGCAAGTCTGACTCACTCAGCTCATATTTAGGAGCCATGCTAACCCAAAAACTACTGGCAGTAGATTAGCCACCACTGATTTTGCCTGGAGGACACACCCCATGGTCCTCCAGACAGGGCCCTTCCGGGAGATCTTGGAGGAAGCTGTGTCCCAGAAGGAAAGAATGGGCCCTCTGTACTACTTCTCTCTAGGACTAAGTTATACGTTGGGAAATGCTACAAATACATACTGCAAATAAATAAAACATAGTATAACAATATCATTGAAGACATTATTCATTACATGATATAGTGTCCTTTAGGAAAATGTCTGGCATAAATTTATTTCTGGCTTTGATATTAGGAATAATTAGTTAATTATTCCTCAACTGGCTTGTTTTATCTTACTACCTCTGTGGCAAATGACTTCTTTTTCAAGACTGCTAGTTAGTTGGGAATTTCATACATTTGTGGCCCTAACATGGAAAGTTTCAATGACTCTCTGATAGATATGCTTTTTATTATCAACCTTAGATATGCCTTCATTTTCTACTTTTGACATTGTTTTAAAGTGCATTTCTAATTTGAATGACATTTTATATGTTCCTTTGAATCATGTGACATCTTTTCAGAAGCATGATATAAATTGTAACACATTTCAGGAAGATATTAAATTTACCAGCTAATTTTTAGTTAAATGTTAGCTAATTTTTTTAAAAAAATGAATGACTTGAACATATTATGCTTTTTATATTTATATAATTTAAAAATTATTCAGCTATATTTAAAAGATAAAAATTCCAACAGACTTAGAAATATCAGATAAAATAAGATGACGATAGATGATATTATACATTTTTGACATAACTTTGTACCACCTTCTTGTTATGAAGGTAGGCTGTAACAAAATTAGTGTACATTTTAAAGTGTCTGCACCTAATTCCTTTTGCTCAAACAGTAGCATCTACCCTCCCAGCAATAACATACTCCTAAAGTTATTTAGCCCTCCACACTTTAGTTCTTGGCTGCTTCTTTAAAACAAAACAAAACAAACAAAAACCAAAAAAAAAAAAAAAAGAAGGAAAGAAACTGACATGATTTTATATAAAAGAAGCCCTGGAGCTAGAAAGTGAAGGAAGGCTGCATGAGGTTCTAGCAGACAAAATGTCGCTTACATTTTGCCGCCCACTAGTTTGATATACTCATTTGCTGATGTGAAATGACGAGGGCTTACAAAACAGGGTTTTGTTTTTTAGCTGCCTGTGGACCTAGTGGGGCCCAGCAGAACCCAGTCAGCAGGTCATTAACTCAGGAGAAAACAGCTTGCATTAATATGCTCTAATCCGGGATAATTAGTCAAATGACTGCACGCCGACCAGCTTGTCATGTGTTGTCAGACTTGGCATGCACACCGGAGTGCCTGGGTCCCTCTGGAATGCCACCCTCAATCAGGGAAAATTGCTCATTTGTAGTGGTCTTGAACTCTTTATAGAAAAAAAATCTACGAAATCAGTGGTTACAAATGCCTTTTATTTATGCTTTCAAGTTAAAATATTTTTCAAAATACCAAAATTAACTTAGTGGATAACTAACTTATAAAATTAACTGATGTGGATAAATGAAGTGGAATCTTGCAGGTTCTACGAGCACACTTTCTGCAGCACATGTAATAGTCCAAGAAAAATCAGCATTAGTCCAGGAAAAAAAAAATCTAAAACTAAATCATTACCAGTTGATCAGCAGTGTTCTAGTAGGTGGGATTGTGTGTTTGTGTGTGTGTTTGTGTAGGTCTTTTTCCAGTAGGGTAATGGGTTATTAAACTCTAAAAGGGCCACATTAGCATAAATTTATAAGAGCTCTGTTCTGGCGTCAGGATAAAAACCTGTGTTACCTTTGCATTAACACTGAATTGCTTGTTGTGCTTTTGGCAATGACAGATAAGTCACTGTAATTCCCCATTGCTACAGAAATGATGCTCCAGATTCCAAACGCATCCTGAAGATGTCACTGACAATAATCTTCAAAGGACGGCCAGTGAAAGTGGGCTGTATGTTTGTAGGATGATATACTGCAAATGACAGGAAGAATTATGTGAGTGAAGACGAATCTGTAACATATTATTAAGCAATTTCGCGAGAATAACAGGGATAAAAGGATAATGGATGAGGGTGTCATTATTACCTTCATGTAGAGGGAAAGCAAAAGCAAAGGTAGAGAGACAAGATTAATTGAGGAAGGGTGAAGCATTCATTGCTCATCAGCTCTTTTGTACTCTGCTCCTGAAATTCCATGCTTCGGGAGGAAGAAAAAAAAGGTGCTCAGAGCTGCATTTTAATGCAGCTGCAAGTAGAAAACTGACAAGGCACTTTTTAGTCACCTCCTTTTTGTAAAAAAAAAAAAAAAAAAAGAGAGAGAGAAACAGTACTATAGCTATTCGAACATTCTAAAGTCGCCACAGAAATCTAGCAGAATATTTATTCTGTGTATTATCAATTTATTAAATTTCAAAATTCATTTTTCTGTGCATTAACAAAATTTCACCTCATTTGGAGGTGAAATTTTTCAAAATTCAATATATTTCTGGTTTGATTATCTTAACATCATTAAAGAAACAATATGCTTTGTAACTAGTTTTTAGTGTTTTCTAACCACATTTCCCTTTTATAAATAAAGAGCTATCTTTATTAGATAATATAATTTCTCATTCTTAAACGAAGAGCATGAGTAGATAAAAATTTGACATATTAAAATCTTCATTCATATGTTCTATTACTTGTTTTTCAAAACTTCTTATTTGACCAGTTATTCTAAAGAACATGCTATGTCGCGTACAGTAAGTTGCAATTGTAATACAGCAACCACTATCTCTCTGGTTACAGAGTACCAACACAGATATTTTGCTAGAAACTGAGAAATCTTCTGGGACATGAGTTTCCTTCTGATTGAAATTTATTCCTGATATGGAATTAACTTTAACTGCTGTAGAAAATTTAAAAATAAATACTTCTGTGAGCCAAGCTAAAGCTTAAATATACTGTATACCCAGTGGAGGTACTTGAAAATTAATTTTGAAATAAGAAGCTTCTATTTCATTCTAGCTTACATCTCAGACTCATGATTTCAGAAAGGGTAACAAACCATCAGGATCCACATGTCAGTAGCAATTAAAAATCATTCCAGATTGATATTCAATTAACAATCAGTAGTTTAATATAGACATAATGTGTATATTCAGATATGAATAGCAGTAAAGTTGTTAAATACTACATGTATAAGCCATCTAGGAATACTGTTTGGTTTTTGCTGGGGGTTGACCCCAGAGGCACTCTACCACTGAGCTGTATCCTCAGCCCGCATGCAATCTTTTTATTATATAATAATTTGCAGCCTCACTTTCTGTATACCTTACCTGATTTAATCTGCAAGTCATTTTTTTAGTGAGCAGAACTAATATTCCTATTTCAAATTCATAAATGGGAAAACAGTGGAGCAGAAAATTAAATGAGTTTACCCCAGTAATTCCATAGTAAATGGTGCTTCTAAGAATAAAACCATCCTCATACACCCAAAGTACTTTCCACTTGCTATTGTTTTTTAAATTTATTATTCATGCCACACTGTGGTATATTTTATATTTTCCTACATTTTCTGTATGTCTTATCTTAAATGTTTCCTCACTCAAAGAACATCCTGTGTTTTCTATAGAGTAAGGGTCAAGGGCTGGGGATTTAGCTCAAATGGTACCGCACCAGGCTTGGATGCATAAACACCTGAGTTCGATCCCCAGTACTACAAAAAAAGAAAAAAAATTTACAGTAAGGGTCAAGAAAGTAACATTTACAGAGCTGTAATAGGTCCCAGAACAAAACCTCCATAGCACGAGATCCAGCAGAAGAAATCAACAAATGAGATCTCTTTTTATTAAAGACCTGCACAGCAAAGGAAACAACCGGCAGAGCAAAACACAACCAACAAACTCGCAAAGAATCTTTACCAACTGTTTCTCAAAGGGCTACCATCCAGACTATATAAAGAACTTAAAAAATCAGCCCCCCCAATTTAAAGACCCAGTTTCAAAATGGACTTCTGAAATGAACAGACTCTTTTCAGAGGAGGAAGTTGAAGCAGCCAAGAAGCATATGAAGAAATGCTCAGAATCACTTATTCAAGAGATGCAGATGAAAACAACACTAAGATTTCATTTCACTCCACAAAGAATGGCTGCTATCTTGAAATTAGTCAGCAACAAATGCTGGCCGGGCTGTGCAGAAAAAGGAAATCTTCTCCACTGTTGGTCAGAATGTAGACTGGTATAAGCTCTATGGAGATCAGTGTGGAGATTCCTAAAAAAACAGGATTAGAGGTTCCATCTGACCCTGCTATTTTCCTGCTAGGAACATAAACAAAAGAATTAAAAGAATCATAGCATAGTGACATATGTGAGCCCATGTTCATAACAGCTCAATTTGTGATAGGTAAATCTTGGAAACAACCCAAATGTTCATCAACTTGAGACTGGATAAAGAAGATGCAGGGTTTTTTTTTTTTTCCTATAAAATGGAGTATTACTCTGCCTTAAAGAATGATAAGTTTGAGTCATTTATACTTAAATAGATGCACCTTCAGAACATATTCCTAAGTGAAATAACTAGGTCACAGATATGTAAATATATCTTTTCTCTGGTATGAGAAACTGAAGATGTTAATGAGTTCTAGAATGTACGATGGATATTGTGAAATAGAAAACGTTCAAAGGGAAATGTGGAGGTTGAGTAATGAAGGATAAGAAAAAAACGTGATGGTAATAAAGGAAATAAAGCTTATGTATTTAGGGGTTGGGGGATTGTGGAGTGGGTAGGGGAATGGGAAAAAATGAGAATCAAATCATGTCATATATTGGTTAAAAAAAATAGGTACCAGATATTATGGTAGTCTCTGTCCACAGTATCTCATTTAATATTCAGTATAGCTAAATAAGTTAGGTATGATTATTACCACTTCTCAAGAGTAATCTAAAATTCAAAGACAGCAAGTCATCTGTCCTGGTCTCACAACTAGGAATTCTCAGGTATTCAAATCAAGTTTTCTTGGCTCCAAAGCTCATGTTCTTTAAACATTATATAGTCCTATATTCTCTGTACAGTATCTCTTATGTATGCAGCCAACATTATGTTGTTTTTATATCTGTTCCATATATTATATAGTATATAGTATATAATCAATGCACCAAGTTCATCAGTGGCTCTTTCCATCTCCCTTAATTCCTGCATAGCATTTGACATTGAGCTTCCAAACTCCTAAACAGGTTTCTCCACTGAAGTCCTTCTGGCCTCCTTCACTGGCTTCTCTTCCTTAGCCTCAGTATACATTCTCCTATCCCCAAAGGCAAGTCCTTCCATCACCTCAGTTCTCTACCATAAATATCTAGACCTCTTAAACTTTCTCCACATACCCAAAGTGCAGGAAGCTTTCTGCCTGGCTGCTGAAGAATTCTCTCAGTATGCTTTGTTTGCCTCAAACCAAACTGATCATTTTCCTTTTCTTCTTAAATTCTTTTTAAATCCACAATTTTAAAACACAACATTATTCTAATTCCCCAACCCTCGTAACCAATGAGTTATTTTGGAATCCTCCAGCCTGACATTAAAATTCTCTCCAGACTTTCTAGGGTGTTGGAGTCGGTTCTCCATTCATTCTACATCATGTATAGAGCAGCCATCCTTCAAGGTCCATATCAGATATTCTCTCTAGTAATGCAATCAGATATGTTTTCCTCTTTACTTTGACTCTCTAGATGCTTAAACTGTACCTTTTATATATGTTTTGTTATACTCTGTCTTTATTAGTTTTATATTTGTCTTCTTCCTTAGACATTACACATGTTGAGGGCAGGAACCATTGTATCTTACACAGGTGGTGTTTGGAACAATCTAACAAGCACTCAAATATTTGTTGAATTAAATCAAATTCTCTAATAGTCTCAGGAAAGTAACTTTAAAATATATTTTTTCTCCTATATGAAGCAACTTATTTTCTTACATTAAAATTTAATATTATTCTTACCATTATTTGACATTTTGGAGTTTTTTTTTTT
>PVIC010000956.1:65779-102820 GCA_004025085.1 Thryonomys swinderianus | reverse complement strand
AACATATGAAGAAATGCTCAACATCTCTGGTCATTCGAGAGATGCAAATGAAAACAACACTGAGATTCCATCTCACTCCACAAAGAATTGCCACAATCACAAAATCAACCAACGATAAATGCTGGCGTGGCTGTGGGGAGAAAGGAACCCTTCTCCACTGTTGGTGGGATTGCAGACTTGTGCAACCATTGTGGAGATCTGTGTGGAGATTTGTCAGAAAACTAGGACTACGGGTCCCATTTGACCCTGCTATACCCCTGCTAGGAATATACCCAAAAGAATTTAAAAACTCACATTGGAAAGACAGATGTACACCCTTGTTTATAGCAGCTCAGTTCGTGATAGCTCAATCTTGGAAACAACCCAAATGCCCATCAACTGGAGAGTGGATAAAGAAGATGTGGTTTTTTTTTTTTTACAAAATGGAGTATTACTCTGCCATAAAGAATGACAAGATCGATCCATTTAGGTGCAAATGGAGACACCTGGATGATATACTAATAAGTGAAATCAATAGATCACAGATAGACAATATCCAGATCTTCTCTTTGGCGGTAACATCTATAGATGCGAATGAGTTCTAGAAAGCAGGACAGCTTTTGTAGAGTGGAATATTTCTATAGGACACTTGGTGTGGGAATGTGATGAGGGGAAGGAATAAATATGATACAGAAAGAAAATAAAAGAGCATGTATAAATGGGGGAGGAGGGGGAGTGGGTAGGGATATGGGTAAAAAATGAGAATTAACTTGTGGCATATACTGGTACAAATTTCCCAATGTTATATGTGATTTTGAGATGTATATAAATTGTACCAATAAAGAATTCAATTTAAAAAAAAGAAAAAGAATAGGAAGTATTTGACCTTTTTGGACATTGCAAATATTTATGTTTTGTTTGAAATATTTTTCTGTAAAATTATGTTCAACAGGAGCATATAAATCATCAAGTTTGTGAATACCAAGTCAGCTCCTAGCCATAAATGGCTGCTAATGTCTTACTCAGCTGTCCATAGTAGAAAGTTGTAGAGTGAATACAAAATCCTACGTGTTACATTTTAGGAATTCTGGTACTCCTTAGGAACTTTGATCTCTGAAAACAAAATTAATACTTAAAACTTGGTACAGTGGGGAAGCAAATATGGTTCAAAAATTTTGTTAAACATTAACTTTTCTTAAACCACTGTTGCTCTTATTATAAATTTGTGAATATGGGGTTTGTGCTATAGTGGTTATAAGAATTATGATAATAGTTATTATAATAATAGCTATCAACTATTTTATCTAACATTACCAGACAGCACATTATGTACTCTAAGTTCTCTTCACCTCTTTTTCAAACTCAAGATAAGTATAATTATAGATAATGAAAGGGGAGTTCTAAGAGTATATATAGCCTCTTCAAGGTCACACACAATGTGTCAGAGGCACAGTACATTTCAATGCTTTTCTAACATTAATTCTAAATTCTAGATAAATAGCCTAATATTTTCCACTACTAAAAAAGTAGAAAGTGCTAAATAACAACAACTAGGAGTAGCAACAACACCAATGAATAAAAATTTTTCTTTGAAAACGTTTGTAGGATTGGTATGTAACTCAGTGATACAGCACATGTCTAGCAAATAGGAGCCCTGGATTCAATCCCCTGCACCAGGGGAAAAGTTTGAGACTATCTCCTTCCCTAAAGTAATGTTTCCTTCACCTTGAATTTACTGGGTTATCTGATATTTACATAATGTTCATGTCATCATGTTTTTTCTGTCAATTTCAACTAATTGGCTTGTTTCTTTTTTCTCTAGATTTTTAGTCCCATTGCTAGGTTAAAAATATAAAGTTTCTGCCGGGCATGGTGGCTCATGCCTGTAATCCCAGCACTTGGGAGGCAGAGACAGGAGGATTGCTGAGTTCGAGGCTTGCCTGGGCTACAGAGTGAGCTCAGGGCCAGCCTGAACTACAAAGCAAGACCCTGTCTTAAAAAAAAAAAAAAAAAAAAAAAAAAAAAAAAAAAAAAAAAAAAAAAAAAAAAAAAAAATATATATATATATATATATATATATATATATATATATATATATATATATATATATATATATCCATCCATAGTAGAAAGTTGTAGAATACTCTCTCTGTGATTATATAAACCATAGATTATTACAAAGGACAAAATTGCCTACTGAGCATCATAAAGATGTTTTCTGGTTCCTTTTATATAGATAGGCTTAGGGGCAGAGGGAGACTGAGGTAAAATAGAGTGACAAATTTGGCTGACAGTTTTTTTGTGCTTCCCCTTCTTGGGAATATTGCATAAAAGATGTCACAAAGAAAACAACCTCTCCCAGGAATCAGCTTACCAAAAAGATTTTATCTTTTATAAATTTTATCCCAGATCCCCAAAAGGGCCATGAGTTGAGGCTTTAAGGTCACAATACTTTGCTACATCATTTTGCCAGTGGTATAAATCTGATTGCCTCCTAGAATGTGGAAGCAACAGCAGAGGAGACATAAAGGGTCATAATGAATTAAGATTTGGGGGAAGAGATAAACTGCTCTCAAAGGCCTCAGAGGGACCCGTCAATGGAAGATGTTCTGAACTGCAGAAGGAGAGGAAAGTCTGGTTCCAGCTAATCTTTAAATGAAACCTTTTAGGCAGAAAATAATAAAATGATGGACTATGACCTATCTCAAGCCTTTATGTGATCCTCACAGCAGGGATCAAAGAATTATTAATATTTATTTCACTGACCACTGGGGCTGATATTGATGTGAAAATTTTTTAGAGACACAGATTTTTTGACATTAGTGATCGTCTTTTTACCAGCTGTCACCCCAGTTTCCATGATAGCACTTCTTCCCAAGGCCTGCACAGCCACAGCTCGAGTTTCCTGTCCGCTTGACTAGAGGAGTCTAGCCCTTGACAGTGCTTGCCTCACTGAGTTTTTCTAAAACCAGCAGGGAAGGCTTGCAAGTTTCTCAAGCCTGACATGGCTCTTCACTATCATCTCTGACCCTCACCAGCAACTTAGTCTCCTCACTGCTGCCATCTTTCTCTCACCATTCCTCTCCAATGGGTGCCCGTATCTATCCCTCAGGTCTCCAAAGCCCCACTAAGACCAAAAAAAGATGTTCAACCAAATCTTACTGTTGGCTTAGGTGAAAAAAAGTGAATCAAAGTCTTTTTGAAAAGTTATATGAAGCTAATCATGCTTCCAGACCATGCCTCAAAGGGTCCCATATCAGTGCTTCTCCCTAGGCATAGCCTTCATGCCAGATGCTAGTGTCAGCCAGATCTATCCTCACTACCCAATACAACCCCACAGCCCTCAAATCCTAATCTCTCCTCCAGGGTCCGAACAGCCTCTGCTGGGATATTGCTTCTCTCAGAAGGGAACAAACTTGTGATTGTTCTGGAAATCTCATGATTTCCATTCTCATCACTTAAAATGTTTTTGTAATTGTAAAGCTAAAATAAATGTCTTCCCAATACCTTAAAGGGTAATTTTCTCTTAAAGTAGAACTCTGTTAGAAGTTTCAGACTTTTTTCCAACTCTGTCAAAGAATATGACAGACAGGGTCTCTAAAGTATAGAACTCTGTGAAATGAGATACAAATATACTGTTGATATTATCATAAAAGCAATCACAACCATTAAAACGATAATTTTATCAGTGTTAAAAACAATTAATTATGGGGCTGGAGATTTAGCTCAGCGGTTCTGGTGCCTGCCTCCCAAGTGCAAGGTCCTGAGTTCGATCAGGTAACCACATATAATGCTGGGCGTGGTGACTCACGCCCACCAGCAATCAGTACCACATACCACAGTGCTGGGCGTGGTGGCTCACACCTGTAATCCCAGCACTTGGGAGGCAGAGGCAGGAGGATTGCTGAGTTCAAGGCTTGCTTGGGCTACATAGTGAGTTCAGGGCCGGCCTGAACTACAAAGCGAGACCCTGTCTCAAAAAGAAAAAAAAAATTACGTGTAACAGGAATTTTTTCAAAATGGTGGCTATATTTATCCCAGTATCCTTTCTGGAAAGAAAAATCATGGGAGATTCCCCTAGATCAGAATATCAAATTTGTAACATTATTGTGAAATTTTATCAATGTTACTATACAATTTAGTAGCATAAAGTACTTTTTTCATAACAAAATCACTAAAATTTGACTTAAACCATCCTTGATCATTCATGGAGTGCTTCCAGGACAGCATCGGCAGTGGGACCCAGTTGTACTTCCTTGAGGAAGTTAGTACCCCTTGAAGCCATGGTCATTCTCTTGAAAATGCCATCTTCTTTTGTCACCTAGCCTCATCTGTTTCTTCCATTTTCAAAAACATTTAAGTTACTAAGCAGTTATTTCTGTATCTCATCCTTCTTTTACGTTTTTATGAAAAGAGCTTAGAGGTGGGTTTTGCCAATTCCATTCAATGTGCCTGCATTTATTGATGATATAAGAGACTTTTAGTCAACTGTATTGTTATTTTCTCATGCTCGTGATTCCATTTCCTTTGTTTGGAATGTCATTTCTTTGCCTTTACATAATTCCTTCCACACTTGCATCTTGTCTTTTCTCTGTGGGGAAAAGGTTGTGTCCCAACCTAGTCCTTTACAGGTAGTGTCACAGACTTCTGACTATTCTCATACAATCCCTTCTTTTTCTTTTTTTTTTTCTTCTTCTAGTACCAGAGATTGAACTCAGGACCTTGGACTTGTGAGGCAGGCACAGAGTCATTGAGCTGTCACTAAATCCCCAGCCATCCTTTCTTCTTTATTATGACATTACCCCACTCTCTTCCCTTTTCCATGGTCAACTCATACTGCTTATTTTGGCTTTTCCGATAGCTGAATCAACATGGCATCTGATATCTGTTGCTTGTATTGTACCATTTTGTAGAGCTACAAACTTCGGGTTTCTCTTGCATTAAAAGGCTACAACAGTGGGCTGAGGATTTACCTCAAGTGGTACCACACCAACTGTGGATGCAAAAGGGCCCAAGTTTGATCCCAAGTACTGGAAAAAAAAAAAAAAGCTACAACATAGCATTGCCTAGGGCAAACCTAATTTCTAACCCAAGAGTAAAACTAGGTATATGATTGCTTTGGGTTCCATATATGCGTCTATTAAATTTTGCTTTCATTTTTTAAATTGAATTCTTTATTGGTACATTTTATATACAGGTCACAATCACATACAACATTGCTGAATTTGTACCAGCATACAATACAAATTAATTCTCACTTTTTTTTTTTGAGACAGGGTCCTGCTTTGTAGTTCAGGCTGGCCCTCAGCTCACTATGTAGCCCAGGCAAGCCTCAAACTCAGCAATCCTCCTGTCTCTGCCTCCTGAGTGCTGGGATTACAGGCGTGAGCTACCACGTCCAGCTAATTCTCACTTTTACTCACATCCCTACCCACCCACACCCTGCCACCCCCTATATACATGCTCTTTTATTTTCTTTTGGAATCATATTTATTCCTTCCCTTCATTATGTTTCCACACCAAATTCCCTTTGGATATTTCCTATTTTACAAAAATTATCATACATTTCAGAACTCATTTACATCTATAGGTTCTCAAACCAAAGAAAAGATCCAGTATTTGCTTACCCGTGATCTATTTATTTCACTTATTAGTGTGTCCTCCACGTGTATCCATTTGCTCATAAATGAATGAATCTTGTCATTCTTTATAGCTGAGTAATCCACATCCTCTTTATCCAGTCTCCAGTTGATAAGTATTTGGGTTGTTTCCAAGAATGGGCTACAAAGAACTGAGCTGCTATGAGCAAGGGTGTACATATGTCTTTCCAATGTGATTTTAAAAATTCTTTTGAGTATATTCCTAGAAGGGGGATAGCAGGGTCAAATAGGACCTCTAGTCCTAGTTTTCTGAGGAATCTCCACACAGCTCTCCACAATGGTAGCACAAGTCTACAATCCCACCAACAGTGGAGAAGGGTTCCTTTCTCCCCAGCCTTGCCAACTTTTATTGTTGGTGGATTTTGCAATAGCAGCCATTCTTTGTGGAGTGAAATGAAATCTCAGTGTTGTTTTCATCTGCATCTCTTGATGACCAGTGATGTTGGACATTCCTTCATATGCTTCTTGGCTGCTTTCACTTCTGCCTGTGAGAAGTATCTGTTCATTTCAGATGCCCATTTTTTAATTGGGTCTTTAAACTTGGGGAGACTGATTTGTTTAAGTTCTTTATATATTGTTTGCCTTCATTTTTAAAAACGTCTCCCCTACTTATGTTCAGAATTTCTGCTTATCTGCCTGCTATCTTAAATGTAACATACTCATAAATTGGTGATTTGTGAAGAGGAAGCTGGGTTTGAGATTGGAAAGCAAAGTTTAAAATCTACTACTGATTACTCACATTATTGTGAAAGCCTGTTTCCTCATCTTTGAAAAGGGGCCGATTCTGATTTCACACAAATAGTGTAGAAAATCAGTAAAATCATGAGCCAAGTACATAATCTCTTTACAGCTGTTGGTTATAATTATACCTAAGGGCATCTCACATAGCATCAGAAAGGTTTTTTGAATAATTGTAGGTTAAAAAAATTCAATGCGGGGCCGGAGGGTTAGCTCAGTGGTTCCGGCGCCTGCCTTGCAAGCGCAAGGACCTGAGTTCGATCCCCGGTTACCACATATAATGCTGGGCGTGGTGGCTCACGCCTATAATCCCAGCACTCGGGAGGCAGAGACAGGAGGATTGCTGAGTTCGCGGCGACTTGCCTGGGCACCATAGTGAGCTCAGGGCCAGCCTGAACTACAAAGCGAGACCCTGTCTCAAAAAAAAAAAAAAAAATTCAATGCGTTCAAGAGCAACAGCATTACCACTCTTCAACTCTCCTGAAGTTTGTAACTCTTCCAATTATGTCTTAACACAGTGTTCTGAATCGTTTCATCTTAACCTGTGCCACAAATCCCAGCCAAACTCAGATCCCAAAGACATTGTAAGGATAGTTTTCATGCGTTCCCTATGTACCAGGTACTGCAGTTGGTACCCAGTGATCTTAAAATGTCACTGGAACTCTGAAGGAACTCTTATTTCCTGTAACACTTCCTATATTTCTGACTTTTTACCTGTACTAATGCTCTTACCATATGACTGAATATAGCAAGAAGATGGAAAATCTCTGAATAATCTTTCAGACCAGCATGGCCTACTCACATCAGACTATCTGCTGTTTTTAGATTATTGCATCAAAGAGAAAATCAGTTTCTATCTTATTTGAGTCTTTAAATGCTTTGATTTCTTTATCATAGTGGCTTATCTTGTACAATGATAAAAAAGCAAGTTTTACAGTGAAGTGGATTGAAGGTTGACTAAGAATTATTTTAAACAGGAATTGAGTGAGAAATAGAGAAAGAAAAGAAAATTTCTAAGGAAAAAAATAAAAACAAAAATGTGGATGTAGCCCATGACATACTTGAAAGGGTAATGATGGATTTGTTGAAAATAAAAATACAGATAGGGATAAAATAAATTTGTGCCATACTGTGGGAGCACTGAACAATAGCAAAGTAGAGTTCTTAGGAAATAGGATAAATGTTCTAACAGAGTGACCTGTCAGGAGGGCACTGGATGGCCAGAGGCAGCCTGCAGAGACACCATGCTGGAGGGGAAGGGAGCTAAGTCTGAACTGAGCCAGAAGAACTATTTGGATATGTAAGGGTTAGGTTTGGAGCTTAGATGACTGGAGAAGTGCTACCACACAAGTCTTACTTATACATACAAGAAATTTCAGTTTCATATACTCTGGTAATGGTGCTTTCATAAAGAAATATCCACCTATAGAAATGCAAAATTAAAACTCTATGGGTCTTCTCAAATCGAAGATAAGTAATTATGGAAATTCAAAAGACAGGCTGAAACCATAGGGAAAGGGATGACAGAGAGGTATTTGGAAAAGGATGAGTGGTTTTTTTTTTAATTTTACAAAATAGGGGCTATTTGATATGGGAATAGAGAAGAAGGTAACTATGGGAAGAGGTTAAACTTAGCTCTGGGCTTCATGTTCACTTATCTGCATATCCTCATATTTAGTTTTTCTTAAAAAAAAATTCTCCTACAAACCTATTCTTTTTTCTCTGCTGCTGAGACACTCCAATCCTGTCTTTACTTACACAAATTCTCCCTGGCCTCTTAACAGTTTTCTACTGTATTTTTTTTTTAGACAGGGTCTTGCTTTGTAGTTCAGGCTGGCTCTGAGCTCACTATGTAGCCCAGGCAAGCCTTGAACTCAGCAATCCTCCTGCCTCTGCCTCCCGAGTGCTGGGATTACAGGCGTGAGCCACCATGCCCGGCTTCTACTGTAGTTTTTGACAAATGTCACTACCAAGTCAATCTTTTCTGCTGTTTATGTTCTGTTTCTTCCACTCTGCTTTGGCTTGTCTTCACCTTCCCCACAACTCTGCACCTGCTTACAATTCTCCTGCACCCTTCCCACAGCCTCCACCCCACACCCCATGCCAGTCCTTCCTCTGGAAACTTTCACCATTAAATCTAGGCTCTCATTAACTCCAGGCCTGCAGTTGATATTGTTCTGCCCCACAGACCCCCCATCCCATGTACATCAGCACAGCTCCCACTTCTGTTGCAAAGGAGCCCAGAGTATCTATTTGCTTTGTAAAGCTTGATAGCTGTAATAACTGCATGCTGCTTTCCCCAGAGTATACAGAAAAGTACTGCTGTACTGTACTCTTTTCTGTCCCTACCACCTCTGGGGCCCTATATTGTTTGTTCCAGAAGAACATGACTTCATTACTGTCAGATGATTTTTGTTCCTTGTAAAGTATGACTTGGTGTTACCTTGGGGTACTGCATAAATAATAGAAATCTTACAATGCCTCCTGATGAGAGGGTTTAAGCCCAACCAGTTTGTCTAGAATCACCTTGAGCTTTGCCTGAATAAAGCCTGGAAGAAAACCGTATCTGTCAAGAAAAGGGAGAAGATTAATGTACAGAAAAGAGGCTTTTATGTTTCTTTTGTCCTCAACAAACAACGCTCATGAAAAAAAAATCATGTATTTCAGTGAATAAGAAATTCAGTGAGCATTACTGTTAGCTCAGCATAAACTCTTCAGCTATGGAACATTCTCAAGGACATATTCTATTGTCATAGAAAGCAACAGTTTGTACTGTCACATTTGAACATTTGTTTATGCTGGTTTCCCCTACCATATCAATATGATGTACTTTCATTGAACATAAATATATACTCCAGAACCTAATGGGTTAATTTAAAATAAGATCAATATGTATGACAGACAAATAGGTACAAAGAATAATAAACTAGTATATATGTATCTAAGAGCATAATTTAATCCTAACTTTTCTTCTCAAAAATAAAAATACTGGCTGGGCATGTGGCTCATGCCTATAATCCCAGCACTTGGGAGGCAGAGACAGGAAGATTGCTGAGTTTGAGGCTTGCCTGGGCTACATAGTGAGCTCAAGGCCAACCTGAACTACAAAGCAAGACCCTGTCTAAAAAAAAATAATACTGAAAACTTGTCATTTATTTTATACATCTTTTATATTATCACAAAACATAAAAATTGAAAATCCAAGTTTACTCCATTTTTCATTTATTATTGTTTTTTTTTTTTTTGAGACAGGGACTTGCTTTGTAGTTCAGGCTGGCCCTGAGCTCACTATGTAGCCAAAGACTAGCCGTGAACTCAGCAATCCTCCTGCCTCTGCCTCCCAAGGGCTGGGATTACAAGTGTGAGCCACCACACATGGCATTGTGGGCTGTAGTACTGATTGCTGGTGGGCATAGGTCAGCACACCCGGTTTTGTTGTATGTGGCTTCTGGGGATCAAACCAGGGACCTTGTGCTTGCTAGGCAGGCATCGGAACCACTGAGCTAAATCTGTGACCCTCATTTTTCATTTATTTTTTAAGTGGTGAAGAAAAGAGCTCTTGATATTCAACAACCAAGTTTTATTTTCACAAGAGTCAGAAACTATCAAAGACAGTTTTTATCAAATAAATGACTTGATCACTATAATAAAATTGCACAAACCTAAAGCCTAAATAACCATGTATATGGGCTTATGGTTTTTGAAACAGATCATAGAGCACAACACTAATGGATTACGAATTCCAAGAAGATTGTCCTTCAGAATATAACAAAAGTGACTGAAGAAGCAGGAATATAAATGGAACCAAATAGAAAACTCACATAAATTTTTAAAAGATCAAGCAGACAGAAGCAGGGAACATGTAGATTATGTTAAAATTGTTCTGAAAAGAAAATTAATTTAGAATGGAAATGTTACACTTATATTAACAGAAGGAAATAGGAAGGTGTTTCAACAAGATGAGTAACATCATTTGTTTTACTCTATGTCATATACAGGATGGTAAACTTGTCTATCAACATTTTATAAATGCTGCTGGCCACGAGGTATGTCCACCAACCAAAGTGATTATAGAGAACTCTTAAGTTCTTTATCTAGTTGTAAGCTGTATAACATATGAATTAGAAGTCACTGCCAAAGAGGAGTTCTCATTTATAGGGTCTAATAGTTACAGTAAACTCAAAAGAACCAAATTAAAGCATAGACTATAGTTTTTAGATGAGACTCAGTGGTCATAGTTTGTTAAAGGTCACTAATAAATGAATTGCTCAAAGGCATGAGCAAATACAGTATAATAGGGGTCTTATTGTGATTGTCATTTATATGATGAAAAACTGTCTTTGATAGTTTCTGACTCTTGAGAAAATAAAAGTTGGATAGGACTGCAGCCAGGGAACAAGAATGGAATAATTTATGGAAAATGGCAAGGGACCATGAGACATCAATCCAATAGCTCCTAGAGGATATGAAGAAAAATTATGTAAGGCTGACTAGAGTCACTGAGGAAGTAGGAGACAGAGCAAAAGACAGAAAATGTGTTCACAGATATGGCAGAAAACTTCACAGGAAAAGGAAAAGAATTGGACATACAGATAAATGAGGCATGTAGGTGTCCTAATGGCCATTATATTTTAAAAAATCTACACCTAGGCATATAATTATCAAAGTTCTAGATATCCAACAAAAGAATGAAATACTGAAAGCAGTTAGAGGAAAGAAAAGACTACATACAAAGGGAAGCCCATCAGGATCACAGCAGACTTTTCAACACAAACACTCAATGTAAGGAGGACCTGGAGTGAAGTGTTTCAAGTATTGTAGGAAAACAACCTCCAACCTAGACTGATGCAAAACTATCTTTTAGAATTTACGATGAAATAAGATACTTTCATGACAAAGAACACCTGAAAAACTTCACAAATATAAAACCTGCACTCCAAAAAATTCTAAAGAATATCTTGGAAAAAACAATGAAGGTCACAAATTCATGAGACCCAGCAGAGAGAACCCATTGGGTGAGAAAACAATCTGGAAAAGGGTAAGAGCAAAAAATAAAAAAGTCAAGAACAGGAAAACAACATGAGGGGTCTAAATCAGTCCATATTAGTCATAACCATTAATTTCAATGCCTTCAATGTGCTAATTAAAAGGCACAGACTTGGCACAATGGATTAAGAAACAACATCCTACAATTTGCTACATACAAGAAACACATCTAATTCAGAAAGAAAACCATAGACTGAAGGTAAAAGGAGGGAAAACAATTCTCCATGCAACAGGAAATTGCAAAAGAAGCAGGAGTGACTATCCTATTTGCAGACAAAACAGACTTCAAACCAAGACTGATTAAGGGAGACAAAGGACACTAAATTCATAATACAGGGAACAATCTAAGAGATAGAAAAGAAATTCATGAATATTTATGCACCAAATTCTCATGCACCCAAGTATATAAAACAAATATTAATGGATATGAAAAGCCAGATAAGCACTAATACAATAGTAGTAAGGAACTTGAATAACCCACTGAGACAAATAGATCAACTGGACAAAAATTTAATCATGAAATACTTGAGCTAAACCAAATTTTTGAGCACATGGATTTAATAGATGCCTATACATTATTCCACCTCATAAAACCAAAATGCACATTCTTCTCACCAGCTCATAGATCATTCTCCAAAATAGACCACATACTACACAGAACATGTTTAAGTAAATATAAAAGAGTTGAAGTTATCCCTGTATACTCTCAGACCAGTGTCTGGAGCTAAACAGTAAAAGAAATGCCAAAATCCTCACAAACCCATGGTAAATGAACAACACTCTGCTGACCAACCAGTGGGTCACAGAAGAATTAATGTCTTCAATTAAATGATAATCACTGGGGCCAGAGATTTAGCTCAGTGGTTCCAGCATCTGCCTAGTAAGTGCAAGGTCCCTGGTTTGATCCACGGTAACCACATACAACAATACTGGGCATGGTGGCTCACGCCCACCAGCAATCAGTACCACGTACCCCAAATGCCGGGCTTGGTGGCTCAAACTTATAATCCCAGTACACGGGAAGCAGAGGAAAGAGGACTGCTGAGTTTGAGGCTTGCCTGAGCTATATAGTGAGCTTAGGGCCTGCCTGAACTACAAAGCGAGTCCTTGACCCTGTCTCAAAAAAAAAAAAAAAAGGATAACCCCAGTATAACGTACAGGAATTTAGGGAACACAATGAAAGTAGTTCTATGAGGGAAATTCATAGCAGTGAATGCCCATACCAGGAATACAGAGCAAGCTCTAATAAACAACCTAATGCTGTACCTCATGCTACTAGGAAAAGAGAAGCAAGATAAACACAAAGCTCCTTCTAAGGAAGAGATTATAAGGATCAGAACAGAAATCAATGTAATGGAGTCTAAGAAAATGATACAAAAAATCAATGAATCAAATAGTTGGTTCTTTGAAAGGATAAACAAAATAAGACAGACCCTTAGCCAACCTTATCAAACAAAAGAAGGAAAAGGCTCAAATCTATGCTATTAGGAATGACAAGGGGGAAATCACCACAGATCCAGTGGAAGTTCACAGGATAGCAAACACCTATTTTGAAAATTTATACTCTAATAAGATGGAAAATATAGAAGAAATGGACAGATTCCTAGACAAATATGAACTTCCAAAGCTAAATGAAGAGGATATAAACATCCTGATATCAATCTGTGAAATTGAAAATGTAATAAAAACATAACAACAAAGAAAAGCCCTGGTCCTGATGGCTTTATTGCTAAATTCTACAAAACTTTTAAACAAGAGTTAATGCTACTACTTCTCAAACTTTTTAATGAAATTGCCAGGGAAGCAGTGCTCCCAAATTCATTCTTGAAAGCAACTATTACATTGATTGTAAAAGGAGAAAAAGACCCAACCAAAAAAAGAGAACTATAGGCCAATCTCCCTAATTAATACTGATGCAAAAATCCTCAACAAGATACTGGCAAACAGAATATAGTGAATTATCAAGAAAATCATACACCCTGACAAGTTGGATTCACCCCTGGGATGCAAGTTTGGCTCAACATATGTAAATGAATAAATGTAATACACTATATTAATAGACTCAAGGACAAAAAACACATGGTCATCTCAATGGATGCAGAAAAAACATTCAACAAATCCAATACCTATTCATGATCAAAACCCTACAGAAAATTGAAATACATGGACTTTACCTCAACTTAATAAGAGCTATTTATGAGAAACCAACTTCCAGCATCATTCTAAATGGTCAAAAATTGAAAGCTTTCATACTAAGATCAGGAACAAGACAAGAATGTCCACTATCACCACTCTTGTTCAATATATTGCTGGAAACATTACTCACAGCAATTAGACCAGAGGAAAAAATGAAAGGAATAAGGGATGGGAAAGGAAGAAGTTAAACTGTCATTATTTGCCGATGACATGATACTCTGTATAGATCTTAAAAACTCAACCCAATGACTGCTAGACTTCATCACCAAATTTAGTATCGTACCTGGACACAAGGTCAATGCTCAAAAATCCATAGCCTTTTTATACAAAAATAACAGACTCATTGAGAGAGAATCTGGAAAGTCAATTCCTTTCACAATAACATCCAAAATAATGAAAACTACAACACTCTGAAAAAGGAGATTGAAAAAGGATATCAGAAAATGGAAAGACTTCCCTTTTACCTGGGTAGGAAGCACTAATATTGTCAGAATGGCTATACTTCCACAACTACTGTATGGATTCAATGCAACACCAATTGAAAACCTAATAGCATATTTCACAGATCTAGAGAAAATAATTCAAAACTTTATCTGGAGCCACAAGAGACCTAGAATGGCAAAAGCAATGCCGGGCAACAAGGACATGGTAGGGAGTACCAAGATCCCCAGCTCAAAACTATACTACAAAGCAACTGTGAAAAAAGTAGCATATTAGTGGCAAAATAACAGACCTGAGGATCAGTGGAATAGATTGGAAGACTAAGAATCAACTTCAGGTACATTAAGCCCCCTCATCTTTGAGTCAGCCATCCTCAATGAAAGAAAGGTAGCCTCTTTAATAAATAGTGGTGGGAAAACTGTGCTTTAAACTGCCAAAGAGTAAAGATAGATCTATCTCTTTCACTGTGTACTAAACTAAAATCAAAGTGTATTAGAGACCTAAATATTAAAACAGAAACTCTAAACATGCTGCAAAACAGGTTAGGTGGTACTCTTGGAGATATTGTCTTAGGGAAAGACTTTATGAACAAAACCTCTATAACATGAGAACTAGTAGAAGAAATCAAATCAACAAATAGGATCTCATCATATTAAAAAAAACTTCTGCACATCAAGAGAAACCACCAGCAGATCAAAAAGACAATCAACAATTTTGAAAATTTCTTACCAGCTGTTTCTCAGAAAATGTAAACAGCTTTAAAAAAAATCAGCCCCCCCCCAATTTAAAACCCCAATTCAAAAATGGGCATCTGGAATGAACAACACTTTCAGAGGAAGAAGTAAAACCAGTTAAGAAGCATATGAAGAAATACTCAATATCACTAGTTGTTTGAGAGATGCAGATGAAAACACTGAGATTCCATCTCACTCCACAAAGAATGGCTGCTGTTTGGAAATTAGCAACAAATTCTGGCAGGGCTGCAGAGAAAAAGAAACCATTCTCCACTGTGGTGGGAATGGGAGATGGGGTTAAATGATGTGTGGAAAAAATGTGATGGTTAAAAAAAGAAAGAAAGGAAGCTCATGTATATATGGGGCAGGGCATTGTAGAGTGGGCAGGGGAAATGGGAAAAAAGAGTTAAACTGTGTCATATACTGGTACAAATTCTCAATGTCGATTGTGATCATGATGTGTATACAAATTGTACCAGTAAAATCAATTTTAAAATACAGTATAGTAAAGTATTCAGGAGTGCCAACTTCAGTATTGACTCTGCCTTGAGCCATTTACAAAATAATAAGTAAATGACTTGAGAATGCATATTAAGAAGCATATAATAGTTATGCATAATATGAGCATACAGTGTTTGTGTGTGTATATGTAAGTACATATAACCACCTACCTCTGTTTCATCTTCCATTTCTCTCTCTCCCTCCCTCTGTACTCCAGTTCTGCTAAGCTTCTCTCAGGATGTATCATTCTCCTTCCTTTTGCTGTTTTCTCTTCTTCTCTCCTTTCTGCGTGGCTCTCTTCCCCTTTAACCACAGTAACTCCTATCTAGGCTTAAGTTTATTTTACATGCAACTTACTCTTTACAGCTTCAGAGAAATGTGCAGGTTTTCTTCCTTTTCCTAGTTGTCTCTAACTGTACTATCAAGGTCTTAGGTAAACAAACTCCAAGAAAAGAGGGATCTATTTTTGGTTTTCTTCCTTTCACAGTTATGTTCCCAGTGCCAGAAACTAGTCATAGGAGTATATCAGTATTTGTTGAAAGATTAAATACAAGATTCTCTTAGTTATTAGGGTATTATTCTGGATGCTTTATAAAATCTCACTACTACAAAGTGGCTTGATGTTCAAAAGGGAGATCTCCTTTTGATACGAGGCATGACTAAAAAATACAGTATTTAAATTTTTAAAATGTAAAAGACACGGTGCAACTAACCCCCCTCAAAATGCTCCACTCTTTCTTTGAAGACACTTATCCCATTATTTTTGCCACTTTCTGAATCAGTTCTGGAAGTTCTTTTGTGAGTGTCATTAGTTGCACTCTGTGGCTGCCTCAAAATCCTGAATTAATTCAAAATATTCATATTATTCACATTTTGTGATCCTTTTGACTTTGAAGAAAAGCCAGGAGCTACATAGTGTTAGACCTGGTAAACAAGCTGATTGAAGGCATACAATTATGTTTTTATTAGCCTGTGTTTCCTTCGGACAGCATTTGGCAGCAGTATTTACCACATTTTTTGTCAGACCTTGTAAGATACTCCACAATTTGTGACTTCCACAACTGCTTCAGAAAGTGGCAATAATTATAAAATAAAGGTGTTCAAAATAAGAAAGGAGGTATCAATAGCAATGTGTCTTTTACTGTGATTGTTTTTTTCCAGTACTGGGAATTGAACTCAGGACCTTGTGCTTCTGAGGCAGGTGCGGTACCACTGAGCTAAATCCTAAACTCTTGCAATAATTTTTTTTTTTGAGACAGGGTCCCGCTTTGTAGTTCAGGCTGGCTCTGAGCTCACTATGTAGCCCAGGCAAGCCTGGAACTCAGCAATCCTCCTGTCTCTGTCTCCTGAGTGCTGGATGACAGGCCTGTGCCACCACACCCGGCACTGTGGTATGTGGTATTGACGGCTGGTGGGCGTGAGTCTCCATGCCCAGTATTGTATGTGGTTTCTAGGGATCAAACTCAGGACCCTGTGCTTGCAAGGCAGGCACCGGAACCACTGAGCTAACCCTCCAGCCCGCTGCAATAATTTTTTAAAAACTATAGTTTTAGTCCTCCTTTTTACATTATTTCACTTTATTTGCCTTCTGAAAGCAAATCTAAAACCTAAGACTTTCCCTGACAATATTTTGATGATGAGAAAAGTAACCAGAAAAAATATCAGCCTGAAATTTAGGAGAAGAGAGGAGCTGAATAATGACTCTTTCCTATTCAGGCTGGAGAGGGAAGTGACTCTGTTGACATTTAGTTGCATAAAATGAAAACTTCAAAACCAATGACAAGAAAGGATCTCCCAACCAAGTGGCAAATACCAGGAGCGCTTCGTGAGCCTGAGTGATTTCATGGAGTCCTGGCTTATGATATAATTTGCTTTATAGATAAGGTGTGTTCTTATTTTCATCTAATGCAATGTGGTCATAATTCCACAGCTCTTGAGAGAAGGCCCTGGTCTTGGGAGTAGGATGGAAAGGCCATCAAGGTGGGACTAGAACAGAATGATTGGTTACACTCACAGAGCTGAGGGAAAGTGCTACTATTGTCAGTGTGTAGTTCTGATTTGCTATGCATTAATTATACATTGTGAAAGACTAGCTCCCAGAGCCCTGGCTCCTCATAAGCAGACCTTATCAGGAATAGTGCTGCTCCAAAGAGTACAGTATACTATTAACACAGAAGCATGGTTTCATTTTCCTCCCCATACACCAATACATTTGAAAAATACTGAATCTTACATCCTTCTTGGAAAGTTAAATGATCTGCAACCCATTGATGATTTTGACAAGTCCTGGAGTGAAGAAGTTTCAACTCGTTTGACCATGAAAACATTTTTTCAGAAAAGATGCATGTATCATTCGGGATAATCTTTGTAAAGCTATTATTTCAAACAACCTCTAAAGCCCAATTCCTTCAGATAACAAGGTATATGTCTCCTTCATGTTGTATACCTATTATTGGTTGACTGGAGATCCTGTGTCTCGCAGTCCTTCTGGGAATCAAAGTGTCGGAGAAGCTGCCATCTGAGCATTTGGGCTGCCTGTCAGAGAAGGTGAGCTTTCTCACTTTAGAGTCACATTCACTGAACAGAACTAGCCACATGGCCCTTTCTAATACTAATACTATTGTCAATGTGTAGTGTAGCAGTCAGAAAAAAATTAGGAGAAAGCAGGAGCTGGATAATGGCTCTTGCCTATTCAAGCTGGAAAGAGAAGTGACAATATGAAGGGCTGCTGAGGCAATACCCTACCCTGCTCCTGGAAGGTAGACAGCCAGAAATAGTGTATGAGCACCAGGAAGGACAAACGAACTCCACGAACGCAACTGAACACTTTGAACACTGACGTTCACTGAAGCACAGCTAGGACCCACTGTTGCTCATGATCTTAATAAAAAGGTTTGATAGTTACTACTCAAGAATTTTTAGCATCTGTTACTAAAGTCACTTCCTGTTACAAAGAAGAATTCGAAGGCTGTCTCTAAAAAAAAAATTTACTGAGGGGAGATGTTTTGGAAGATTTTATGGAATCAATTACTTTTCACTTTACAGTCTCCAGTAGATTTCCCACAACAGATAGGAAAATTATTTTCCAGCCAGATCCTCACTGTTTCTCTCAAATACAAAAGTTGTATAACAGAAAACATGGATAAATTCATAACATAGCTTATTTCCAGCCTGCTAGAGAGGTACTGTACATCATTAATGCCCAGTTACAGTATCTTTTGCACAGGTGTAGAGTTAATGAAATCATCAGATAAATATCATAATAATAGCTATAAAGTTGGCATAAGACTTCTTAACAGAAAGAAAGAAATAAAATGTATTTTGTGCTCCTATCATAACCTCTGAAAATTAATTCTGATGAAGTCTACTGAATCAAACTATCTGTCTTAGCATCTTGTTTGACAGGTGGTCATAAGTGCAGCACAAAATGACAGTACAAAAAAAGGCAATGATAAGGCTCAGAAATAAGTACAAGTTATCAGATGTCATCACCTGCATACTAAGGACAATAAAGGTGGTTATCAAAGGTCATTCAAGAATCTTGAATTCATTTTGTGTGAGAAACAAAGGCTGATAAATTCATGTCATTTCCTTTGCCACCTCCAAGTTCATCTACAATTCTATCCTAATATTTTCTTCATCCAACCATAATTAAATAACCTAATACATATAAAATGATTTGAGCAGTGCTTAAGGCATAGTGGTCACAAAGTCTTGGTTGTTTGTACTGTTTCGTGTCTTACAAATGATGCTTTGCATGTCACATGCTTGCAGAGGGTCCTGAGTGTTATTTGCTTTAGCGAGTCTGACCCAGTGCTCCTGGGAGGGAGAAAGTCTCATATCCAAGGCATCTTCTGCATTACATTTTCCTTATTTAAGACAGAAAAGGTGAATGACCTTAGAAGTGATCAAAGTGATCAAGAACATTTGCGTCTACTTTTAGATAAATGACTCTGGAGCTATTCCTTTAAGTAATAAATGTTGAGAACAAATTAAAAGTAATTTTTGATAACTGCCCACAAAGATACACTGATTAAAACAGATTTGCCTTCACACTGCATATCTCCAGACTGGCAATTTATTGGAATATTAGTAAAGCACTTTGGTAAATACTTTATTTTTATAATAATAATCTGATAGCTCTAATATCATTTGATTCAGTTTACATTGCCCACATTTTCTTCATTCCACTCACTGAGCATCTCTTCTTGATGTCTAGGTACTTCTGCTGGTGCATGGTCAAGAGAAGCTGAATCTTTGTATTTCATAGAGCTCAACTCAGAATGTATCTCAGGTGTAGAATACTTTGCCCCCCAGAATGCTTTCACTGACACCCTGGGGCAAAAATTAAAAAAACAAAACAAAAAATAAAAACTGAGATTCATATTTACATCATATATAACATATATATTTATATGTTATATATTTATACATGTTTATGTTCATATTTATATCACTTATATTTACTTTATAAGACATAACATATGACATGTATATATAGAGAGAGAACTGCCCTTTATCCACAATTCAGTTTTACTTTGTGATGTATCTACTGCATTGTGATAATGAACTCTTAGACTTACCAAAGTGTTAGTCTCATACAGAAATTATATTTTCATAAAAGCCAATAGGTACATTTGAAAAATCAAATTTTATCATTGTGAGAACTACATCTTGACAATACAAATATTCATTTAATGTACTATTTTTTATTTCAGTAATGGTTTGTAATGTAAAAATTTCACTGAAAAGCTCTCTCTTAAAAACCAAGAGACTTTCACAAAGTATCTACTGGGTGTGGTGGTACATGCTTATAATTCTAGTATTCTGGGAGACTGAGATAAGAGGATTCGAAGTTTATGCTCAGTTTAGGCAATTTAGCGACTTAATGGGACCCTATCACAAAATTAAAAATTAAATTAAATTTAAAAGGAGACTAAGGATATAAGGGATATAGCTTACTGTGGAGGCCCAAGGTTCAATCTTTAGTACCACCAGAAATAGAAAGATAAAAAGGAAATAACATGGAGAGAGAGAGAGAGAGAGAGAGAGAGAGAGAGAGAGAGAGAGAGAGAGAGAGAGAGAGAGAGAGGAAGTAAAAGATGGGGTAGCCCAAACTAGAAGTTTCACAGGGGTAATGAAAAGAGTTGGACGGTTTCAAGATACATTTAGGAGATATTGTAGACAGTATCTTGCAGTTTACTGGACAAGGGAGGGGATGAAGAAGAGCATGTCAAAAGGGGCAATGCAGGTTAGTCATTTACCTACCAATTTATAATTATGAAGATCAATATGAAGATTATAAATATACAGATAATGACTCCTGTGGTCAGCACAAAAACTAGGACTATATCAGTGTCTGGACGGCTTGATTTCCTCTGCATTTCTAAGGAGAACACACACATAATTATTTCCACTATAGAAAAGAAATGAATCTCTTTTTGGAAAGTTTATATTTGAAAAACACTGTAGAAAAGAAGCAAGAAAAATCTTGTGAAATTTCTCTGCATGTTTCAAATATTTTTTAAAGATGCAAAAAAGTTGAAAGAACTTGACATTGAACAACGCATATTACTACCACCTACACAGGCCATTACAACAGTATTTCACAATTCCTGTATGTATCCAGTCCTCTATAAACCCATCAATTCATCTAATTTTTCATGAACTGCAATGGAGTTTCCAAACATCTGTACAGTTTCCTCAAATTCATTAGCAGGCACTGGAGTACATTGGCTTACATTTTTTTCTTTGCAATACAACCTACATATAATGAACATTTAAATGTGTACTTGCTTGATTTTGGTAAATGCAAACATGTATATGTAATCCAATGCTGGTCAAGATAGAATAGTATTAAACTCTAAAAGTTCTGTTGAGCCCTTTCCCAGTTAATTCCTACCTTATTCTCCAAATGTAACTACTGTCCTGATTTTCTTTTCAAGCATACATTAGCTCTTCCTGCTGTACAATTTCATCTGAATAGGAATATATATACTATGTGGCTTTTTACCTGAAAGCCTTTTTCCTTTTTAGCACACTGCTTTAGAGATCCATCATACTGGTAGATGTACTAGTTTTTCATTTTTATTCTGAGTAGTATACCACAATTCATTACCCCACTGATAGACACTTGGGTGGTTCTAGATGGAAGTAACACATATAAAGCTCTGTGAATCTTCTTGTACAAGTCATTTTAAGAACATTTACTTTCAGCTCTCCTGGATAGATATTTAGGAGTGGAACTGCTATAGAACAGAGATATGCTCAATTTTCTATGAAACTGTGAGAAGACCCTGGGTTCAATCACCAGTACTGGAAAAACAAAAACATTCAAATCATTGTATTTCCCATTGAAATTTTCTAATGAAAAATAGACTGAATTTTAATATTCATTTTTTTATAAACAAAGGTTGTATGTGTATTGGTTTACTAGAGCCACATAACAAAGTGCTGCAAACTAGATGACTTCAAAACAACAGAAATTTATTGCTCTGTAGTACTAGAGAATAGAAGCCAGGAAAAGATACATTGGTACATCCATGCTCTATCTGACGCCTCTTGCAGAGGATCCTGTACTAAAACAGAACTATCCCACCAGCCCTAGGCTGAAGGAACACAGAGAAGTCAATTTTGTCTTGAGAAAGGAAAGGAATTTTTTTTTTGAGAGAGAGAGGGTCTCACTTTGTAGTTCAGTCTGGCCCTGAGCTCCCTATGTAGCCCAGGCAAGCCTTGAACTCAGTGATCCTCCTGTCTCTGCCTCCTGAATGCTGGGATTACAACCGTGAGCCACCACACCCAGCACTGTGGTATGTGGTATTGATGGCTGGTGGGTGTGAGTCACCATATCCAGCATTTATTTGGTTACTGGGATCAAACTCAGGACCTTGTGCTTGCGAGTCAGGAGCCTGAACCACTGAGCTAAATCTCTGGCCCAAGGAAAGGAATTTTAAGATTTATGTTCCAGCTTTTAGTTTTCTAGTCATGAAAGGAGCTAACTGTTAAAGAATTCTACCCAGGCACCAGGTACTGGGAACAAAATTGAGAATGGCCAAGATACTTTAATGTCATAAACTAGGACTAGGGGAAATGGTTTTTAGTTTAATATTTTGGTATTTTTCCCTTTTAAAAACATTTTTTTCAAAATTATCCTTTTAATGATACCTGAGATCACAACAGAAGAGTGATTATTAGCTTTCAGCATAAATTTTTTCTTAAGTTGATTAGTAGCACATCACAGAAAGTTTAAGTAGGTTAATTTTTTTTAAATCACCCCAAAACACTTGACCCTGTGTTCATTTCAATAAAGGGTACATGTAATGTGGTATCGGCAGACTACAGTAGAATTTTTTGCCCTGGGGTTCATAAATAGCTCCAAGAAGTACATAAACTCTCTTACAATTATATATAGCTTTTGGCATGCTTGCATATGGTATGTCTTTTCTGGGGAAAGCTTCAGAGCTTTGATTTGACTCATTAAAGAACTTGTGACCAAATCCCACACCCCCTTAATAACGAAGATGAAAACACTATAAATGGTTAAGAGCAATGGAACAAAAGGAAATAACTACCTGAATGCATCAAATCAAAAGGAGCTGCAGACAGATCCACTGCACAAGGAAAATGCAGTTTCTAATATGTAAAATTACGTTCAGAACAAGACTTCTCTTTTGTGACATATATCAAGAACTGTATTCTTGCATCAACAAAAAATATTTTTGTCACTAGAAAGAAATGCTGACTTTATGTTTCTTGATTTTATTTTCTATACGTGCATTTTTATAAGCTTCCATGAGAAATCCATTTATCCATTTTGACTTTTTTGAATGAAGTCAATACAAAACGATATTACAAGTTAAAGAACAAGTCTTTAAAGAGTGAAGACCCTCAGACCAGTTTCCCAAAGTGGTCAATGACTAACTCTACTCTGTAAAAAAGAAATACTAACTGGAAGAAAAGTTGCGGTGATATAAGCCAGTGGTTCTCGAAATGTGTTTCCTGGGGCAGCAGCAGCAGTGTGATCTGGGAACTTGTTGGAAATGCAGCCCCATATGCCAGGTTCGCCCCAGGTCTACTGAATTTGAGCTCTAGAGATGGGGCTGGGTAGACAACTGCGTTTGAACAAGTTCTCCAGTGAGTGTGGCACTCTTTAACATGTGAGAAATAAGCAAACATTGCTGGGCACTTACCATTTGTTGCATAGACCATGAATCTAACAGTTGCTATTACTTCATTATTATCCAGAGTGTCACACTCAAAAGCTTGGGGATGAACACCTCTTCGCACATCTAGGATTGCTGAATCATTTGCAAGGATAATAGGTTGCTATTTAAAAAAATAAGATAGCTATCAATGTTCTTCACTGCACTTAACATGAGGAAACAATGTTTCCTTTAATATAAAGCCACTGACTCTTTTAGCCTAGTAAAGTAATGGTATAACAGAGTTTGGAATCAGAAAATCCATATTTCAAATTCAACCCTATCACTTGCTTCCTGTTTGACTCTGAACAAATTACGTGCTATATCTCAATTACCTGTAAAATGGTATAATGATACAAATTACTTCAGGGCTGTGATGGGAATTAAAAAAGACTCTGCATATCAGGAAAAGCCTTTAATTATTATTAGTTATTATTATACAACTCATCCTCTGTGAGCCAATGCGAATTTTGTGTCCAAAACAAAATATTTTATATAAAGTGAATATTTCTGATTATATCTGACCTTAGAAATACATAGAATCTTAGTCTCTATAAATAACAAAAGCATTTGAATTCCAGTAATAATAAAGTTGTACAGTTTTAAACTTCACTTTTGGAAAATGTTTTGACAGAGTTTTCTGACAGTCATCAGAACTGAGAAAGAAGTTTTACCTCTCACTAGAAAGCACCAAATTACAAATGTTCATTACGTACCTGGTCTGGCCTTAGAATTTTCCACATATATTTGAATCGATTTATGGGAGATGTACGAATGCAAGCCAGTTTAGCAGTGTGAAGACTTTCTGAAAGTGGCTGACCCCCTAAAAGAAAAAAAATTAAATATCTAAGTGTCTTTGGACATATAATTGCTTTACACATACCATTATCTTTAAAAGCCAAGCTCGGTTTTAAATATAAATTATGTTCTGGAAGCTATAAAATCTTATAATTGGGAATTTGAGTCTAATAGAGCAGAGTGATGGATGCAAAGATAAAGTCACCAAAATAAGCTGGTGAGGAGACACCATGGGTCCCTTTTTTAAATGCAGAATATACCATGGCAAAAAGACTAGGGTGAACAACTTAATGATGTGTTAGACTAATATATTAGTGTCTTCCTACTGATAGGAAACTTCACTAGAGATACTGACATGTCAGGATAGCATAATTTGATGCAGAATAGTTTTCAAAGATCTCAGTTTAAAGTTTACCAATCTACTGATAAAATGCCATAACCGAAGCATCAAATAGCATTTTACTATGGGACAGACCCCCAAGTACAATGAGGCTTCATTGTATAGAAGATATACTTGCTAAATTTCACACAGCACTGATTTAAAAAGTAAAACAAAAGCAGAAATTTACTCGGAGCTATACGTGTGTAGAGATGAGTTATGTGAATTTTCATAATTTTCTTTCAATGCATCAATTGATTGTCTCCTTTCACTCTGGGGCCATCTGAGGTTAAGGATATTCCCCCAGAATAAAGTTTTACTTAGTCCTCCTCCAATACATAAATCACTCACAGCCACAATTTACTGGTCCGCGACATTCTTCTACCCGAACAATGCACTTGGATTCACCTCCAGGACACCCATTTGTTAATATAACTTCTCTAAAACCAACACCTTTGGTGAGAGAAATGGGCAAATGTTAAGAAAAACTAGTTGCCAAGGACTTTTACTTTCCTACTCAGATGTGATTTTCTTCATATTTTTTCTCCCTTCCTTTCCCTTCTCTCCCTTCTTTCCTCCTAATTTCAGAAATTAAATCCTAAATTCAGAACAGTGACATTTAAAATTCTCTTAGGTTTCTCATTCTGAATTTTTTTACAAAACAGTATTTTCCCAAGTGAGTTACATAAAGCTCTAGACCCTCTGATTGTTACTGTAAGAAAAAGGATTTTATGACCACATACACATTTGAAAACAGTACATTAAACGAAGTTAAAGGGATCTCTTTACTACAGAAGTTTTTAGAAATTTAGCATGCTAATAAATCAAGTTATTGTATATAAACTTTCACTGATTAAGATATAAAATTTTTGCATTGTAACGTCTTTGAAATCAGAACACATTTATAATTGTGGCATGTAAATTGGCAAGAGTTTTTCTTTTTGGACCAACTAAATTGTGCTTCTTAGAATTAATAAAGTCAGATTTGGTGAGCTACATGGTAAATAAGAACTCCCAAGAGTTTTTAACACAGAGCTATTTGAAGTGGGAAGTGGAGTCAGTGAAGGTTACAGAAACATTTCTCAAACCACCTGGAGATTCTACTGAAATGCATTTTCTGACCAAGTCTGTCTGGAGGTCTAAGATTCTGCATTTCTAACAAGGTCTGTGTGGATGCTAATACCCCAGCCTTCTATGGACCACACTTTGAATAGTAAGAGAGAGGTGTACTATGAGAAAAGAAGACAGAATGGCGGAAGGGAAAGGGAGTCTTGAATATAAGACAGCTGAGAAAGGCTGCAATACGGCTTCATTTGAATAATGAAAGATACCTGCATAAATATTTTTCCAAGCAGCATTGTGTGTGTTTATTTAGTAAAATACTCCATCGATATGTATGTGTGAGGTTTTCCAATTAACACCTAAAAATCCCAAGTAGAACCTGAGTTTAGAATAAAACTTTTTGACTGCTAAAACATTGTTTTAGTATTTAAATGGCTTTTTCACTTTTCTATATATATAGTTGTTTTAAACTGAAAACATTTTTAACATTTTAGAAATGGAATAGTAAGCTGTTTCCCTTAGAATTCATAACTATCTGAATATTATGTCTTTTAATTGTCCATCTGCCCTAGGAAAGTATGCCCATCTTCAGGCAGACAATTGTGTGTTTTGTTCACTCCTGAGTCCTCAGCATCCATAGCGATTCCTGATACTAAGTAAACAGAAAACTTTTAAACAACCACAAAATCACATATTGAGTGAATAAAAATATCATTTATTTGAATAATAAAGAATATAAATTATTGGAGCTATTATGGAAATAATTCTGTGAAAATTTTCTGAGTAACCAGCAAAAGAAAGATAAATTGTAAATGAATAATTACAGATTTTTACACACCTTCCTTTTGTTTGGTCCCTGGACTCACAAGTTAAAGTAGAAACCAAGTTTAAAGCTACCCAAAGATGGGCATGGTGGTGCCTTCCTGAAACCCCAGCACTATGGGATGCAGAGGCAGGAGTATGGGCAACTTAGTGACTTAGCAACGGCTGGAGTTGACAGTTTGGTTTAAATGCCCTGGGTTCAATCCTTATTTTCACAAAAAAACAAGCAAACAACCAAGATATTTCCTAAGAGACAAAAAGAATTGTGGTTGCCAGGAGAAGGGAGAAGAGGGCAGTGGACAGTTTAAAGGGTGTTGAGTTTCAGTTCTGGCCGCTGAATTTAAAGGTGATTAAAATGGTAAATTTAGTTACCACACATAACAACACAATTCAGATATACTTTCTGATAAAATATATGACCAGAAACGTCTGATATAGATGGATGTTTCTTATCTTCTCCTTATTATTTACCTTCTTTTCTTATCACTATCATTTTTTTCCAAAGTAGGTTCTCCTCGGGATAAATTTAATTTCATTGTGGATTATCTATTGTCTTCTCTACACTCTAGTTCACAGCAGAGCTTTCAAAGGATGGTTCTCTAACCAGTGAGATCAGCTTCACTGTAAACTTGTTAGAAATGCAAATATGTAGGCCCAGAGTTTCTTAGTTAGAAACTTTGCTGTAGGGCAGATGTTTGAGAATTACTGATCTCTTATTTCGTAGGTAGTCTTTAAACCCACCCTCATATAAGAGACTGTATGTATAATCTCCATTCATAGAATGATTAAGATAAGCCATGTTCTTTTACCAGTATCTTACCCAGAAAGCCAATACCTCTTTTCTCCAAGATATAACATAAAAATTGAAGGAATGGAGAATTCAGAATAGACTATTACAAGTAAGCATATTTCTTGATAGATTTGCCAACATAGTATGTGGGAAGACATCTGTGAGATGCATTGGAAAATCTTCATCTTCTGAACATCTGTGAGGTAGGCAATTTTTACTTTCCTGAAAACAGTTTATATGTCAAAAAGTAATAGGCCGTTGGTTTAAAATGAAACTTAGGGGTTATGAACTGAAAACATCTTACCCTTTGAAGCAATCAGCTGAGTGTGGTATGTAAATTATAGTTATTAGATTCAGAACACAGTAAGAGATGAAGTACATAAATTACAAATAAATACCCACATAATGTTTTTACTCCCCCCCAACTATAATATGTTATTCATCTCTTTTGTGCTACTTACCACATGTGGCTGTACACATTCCAAATTCTACTTCTTTGACTACTGTCCTATTCAAAACTAAACATAAAGTGAAAATGCATTATTTAATCACATAAGCCTGTTAATGTTGAACATTTTACTAATATAGAAACTAATGGCTTTATTTTGGCAGATTCCTAAATGCATAGGACACACTTCCTTCCTCTCATGCCTGTCCTCTTTTCTAACAGTCCCCTCCTCCTTACAAACAAAAACTTTTCTCAGTGAAAATCTTAACTGAGGGTGGGGGACACAAAGCCATTCTGTGTACATTACTGTCATTATCTAAGTTTTGAAAAACCTAACCCTTTAAAAAAAGTTCACAAAGGGCAGGAGATTTGGCTCAGTGGTTCCAGTTCCTGCCTCACAAGCGCAAGGTCCCTGGTTCGGTCCCTGGTAACCACATACAAAAATACTGGATGTGGTGACCATGCCCACCAGCAATCAATACCACATACCACAGTGCCAGTCGTGGTGGTTCACACCTGTAATCCCAGCACTCGGGAGGCAGAGGCAGGAGGGTTGCTAAGTTTGAGACTTGCCTGGGCTACATAGTGAGTTTAGGGCCAGCCTGAACTACAGAGCGAGACTCTGTCTAAAAAAAAAAAAAAAAAAAAATATATATATATATATATATATATATATATATATATATATATAAAAGTTATAGATTGGTTTTATTCATCTGCAGGTCAAGATGGTAAATTCAAATATTGCCCAGAATTTGTTTTAATGCTTTATTTAGCAAGATAAAGTAGGAATATAATTATTTGAGGTTATTCTTCTTTCTAAATCAAATTTCCTTTTTTCTAACCACACTAAAGTTTGGCATAAATTCTACTAGCTACATTTTATAACCAGTTCATCATAGCACAGATGAGGGCTTAAATCTCAGTAGAAAAGCCAAAGTGTTAAAAGATAATTTGTAAAAGGCATTGTATCTCGGGGCAAGAAATCACATGAGAATGCACATTGAACTTGAAGTACAAAGAGCTGCCTCTACCACTAATTAGCTGTTTCAGTTTGAGCAACTTAATTAAATTCTGTCAGAACCAGTTAACTCTTCAAAAAATTTGGAAGAATTTATTTCATCTGATTCATACTAAATAAGAGAGTGTGTGAAAGAATATTATAAATTGTTTAGCACCATGAATAAGCTTAAGATACAATTTTAACCAATTCAAACTCATCTTGTAGTTTCTAGTTTCATACACTAAGAATTTTTTGATTATTATAAAAGCTCAATAGCTTCATAAATGCTTCATACTTGCAAGCATCAAATGTAGTACCTTGAAGTAGGTACTTGATACACATGAGTAAATCAATATTGACTTTAAATATTTTGACTATCATGTTGATCACATTTGATTTGGTAATTTTATGCTTTGAATGCTTGAATACTTTCACCTGGTACATATTAAGATATAATGAACATAGCAAATATCAATAAGGACTGGAGATATAACTGGGTGTTAAAAGCCTGGCCCTAGAACGTGGGAGGCCATGGGTTCAATCCTGGAGGCCAGTGTCTATTGAATCCTTATCTATATAAATGGTACGGAATACATTTTAAATGAAGATAAAAGGATATATAAGGTATAAAAGGCATTAAGGTATAAATCTAACACAATATTTTTGTAAATTTTCCCTTATCTTGAAACACTTTATTCCATCTCCTCTAATGATGTTATTTTATTTCTTGAAACACTTTATTCCATCTCCTCTAATGATGTTATTTCATTACTATGTTTTAAAAAGAGTAAAACAATAAAATTTTTAAATGGCTAGAGTTTCCTGGAAATAAAGCAAATAAATCATTGCTATTACCGCCAGTGTCTGATTTTTTATTTCTTTAGCCAAAGTGTTGCATTATCTTTCAGAAATATACATGAAAAGTCTAGAAGCATCCTCCTTGTAGTCTGTTTCTGGTTTCAACAAATGAAGTTGAAACTTCAGAATTTTTCTTTTTTGTGCCCATCATGGCAGAAAATAAAATTGACAACAGGAAACATTTCACAACTATTGGATGAATCAGAAAATGAACACAGAAAGATAACAACATTTTAGATAGTGATGATGGTGAGATTGACTGTATAAGCAAACACATCAATGATAGATGATATTTTAGATGAATATCCTGAGTGAATTTCCTCTCACTTAGCTGATGAGTGGACACTGTATTTCTAGGTATTAAAAGACTAT
Source organism: Thryonomys swinderianus (assembly GCA_004025085.1). Classification (NCBI taxonomy): domain Eukaryota; kingdom Metazoa; phylum Chordata; class Mammalia; order Rodentia; family Thryonomyidae; genus Thryonomys; species Thryonomys swinderianus. Next base: position 72,792 of record PVIC010000956.1, on the reverse strand, counting down.
ATGGTATTCTCATCCCATTACATCTTTCAAGATGAAGGATTTGATCCTGAACTATTTTATGACAATAACCTAGACCACACTGTTTTGCCAAAAGACTGTGGACAGTGTTTTTCTTTTTCATAGTGTGTACTCAGCAACATCTACTTGACAAGATTAATGGGTGAATCACCACGGCAGGTGTGTATATAAAGGTTACTAAAAAAGATAGTTGGTGTAAAAATGAATAACACATATTGAATTAATCATTCCACTTGGTGTTTATAAGTCTAAAAATGAAAATGTTTTGTAATTAGGCAGCCAAAGATGGCATTCTTCTCTTCAACAAAATATGGGCTTTCATAATCTTAAAAAGTATTGTTTTGACAATACAAATAGAAAAAGAACTAGAGTAAAGACAAACTAAGCTATTAAAGTGTACTTGAAATCTGGAATCAGTATTCACATGATGAATATGTTCCAGATTCATCCTTAACAGTTGAACACTTAATTGAATTTAAATTACTTGATCCAGTTAGAGCATGTCCACCTTCAACACTATGACACATAGAATCAACAGTGGGAGGTTTTATGTTTAAAACTACTAAACTACTATGTTTAAATTCTACTAAAATTTCTAAGAAAGATGTTTTCACTGTCTACTATAATTTTTGTAAATTATTTGGAAAATGACTTAAAGGTGAAGAAAATTTAGGATATACTAAGCAGTGATGGCTGTTTCTACTAAATGCTGTACAAATTTTCACACCAGTCTTGGAAATTTTCAGATCTCTGATACTCTTAATGGCAGTTTTGGATTCTCAAGTTTCCCAGAAAATAAAATTGACAACAGAAAACATTTCCCAATTATCAGATGAATAAAGTTGTCTATATGATAGTCCAGAGGGTACCTGGATGCCCTGAAATCTACAAATTGAGATACTGAGAGAATAACTAACTTTTCTATATTTGAATCTGAATGTAAGGCATTAGAACTCAATCATTTAAGTTTAGCCTAAATAACAACTAGCATTTTACAACCAGAAGTATAGTGTGATTAGTACAATATTAAAATTGTTCATTTGATTAAAGTATAGAATGAAGCAATCGCTACTGCTCTAGAATGTTCTCTTCTTTTCTAGTCACTTTCTTCACATTTCCAAAATTAAGGATGTATTCAAGATCTCTGTAAGATAATGTTATCAAGACAGTACAAACCTAGGTCTCACTATTAGCACTATTAGTCAATTTCTTCTGATGCTGATGGTCACCATCGGTCATCAGGAAATAAAAGAATGGCTGACAGACACAGCACTCATTCTACATATAGATTGAGGAGACAGGAGAATATTGGGGATATTAAATTTTCAGCTAGATCATTTGTGGGAGAAGCCAGTCACCCTCCTTTACAAGGCTGGAAACTTGCAACTGACCTTGTACCTACCAGGATTTGAGTCACTAATCAAGTTTTACTGCTTAATGAGCCAGCAGTATAAGGCAAATTTATGTACCAAGCACGGGCTCATTCTCTCTTGGTTAACACATTAGCACTCAACAGTGCTATTAGCTGGATTCCCTGATAGGTGTTTTTCACTGCCATCATTCCTTTGAAGTTAAACATACAAATTAAATACTACCCTGCTCCAAAGGTGCTGAATGGTAGAAGCCGCACAAAGCTGACATGTGGCTTTGAGACAGTTCTGTCAGGATACTAGTCTAGATGTGTCACAGTAATGGGAATTATGAATTCCACTGTGTTTCCATCAAATGATGAAGGAAGAGGATTTCAAGCACTTCAAAACTTAAAAAAAAAAAAAACTACAACGGAAAGAGGAAAGGATTGTAATAGTCAAGCTGATTCCCTTGTGTGGAAGGATACTTACACCTCTTAAAAATGTTTCTCCTTCCCCAAAGAGTATTGAAAAGTTCACATCTTTCTTCAAGGCCCTAAAATGCACAGAACTGATCAACTCAGGGCTGGTGTATGAAAGTGTTTTACGGAGGATAACATAGCTAATTCTAGTCTGAGACAAAGAGTAGGCCTTTGCCCTCCACAGAGGTCACTGGGAGCCCTGCAAAACCTCCTTCCTCACCGTCTTCCCCCGCCTCTGGCTGGCTTTCTGCTTCCGCAGCATTGTAGTTATCCAAGTCGTTCTCGCCATCGCTATCGGGCTCGCTGTTTGTGAAGCCAGGATCCTGAAGAGCAGTGACGTTCATCATTGCTCTGGAGGACCGAGGGCCTGTCAGGAGCAGCCAGCCCACGGTCAAAAGCAGCCCCGCAGAGCAACTTGCAGCCCCGGGCTTCATGGCCTCGGGCCCCAACAGCCGCCCAACACAGCAGCAGGCCAGTGGAAGAGAGAAGCCACGCCACAGGAACTCCGAACTCTGATGGGTGCCTCGCCCGGACAACCATTGAGACGTCAGGACTTGTCACTGCCCTCCACGTGGCAGCGCTGGGTCCAGAAGGCAGGATGTGTGGGCGGGGCGGGCTGCTTCACGCATGTGCAGGGGGCGCGCTTTCCCGCCAACTGTGTGGCTGCTGGTACACACGCTGCGTGGGGCTAACCTTATAACATTTCTTCTTCATGCTTTCTACTTTTCCTTCTTTCCAATTAGACGTCCTAGACCCCGAGCACTGCTTGTGTGACTTGGTTTCAGAATTCACTATCCAAAAAATATCCAACTTGGTATGTGTCAAGAAGGTTTGTCACAGCCCCAAACTAGATCTTCTAACTGCAGGTGAGGCTTGTCTGTAGAGGATATCCAAGAATACATTGCTTCTGTGATCTAAGCACCACTGTGAATGCAGCCCAAGTGTGTGTTTGCCTTTTAAGATTTTGTGTATTGCCATCAACTCTGTGGAGGACTTCTTAAGCTGACTGGAGTAGGGAGAGACAAAAATAAGAGCTATCAGATTAATTTGATCTCTTGTTTCTGGCTAGCAGATGTTTTGGGTATCAACATGGGACGTAGGACTTAGCTTTCATATTTGTAATTTCTCTTTTTGCTTTTAAACTTGTATGTTTCCTTACCTCATTTAGAGATACACTTGCACTTTGTGTCTGTTGTTTTAACATATTAAACATCTCTCCCAAGGTTGATTCGAAAAATACTTCTCCTTCAGGTCACTGGCAAAAATGAGAAAAAGTAAAGTGGGTCAAGAATAAAACCCTGTGAGGTCACTTTGACAAATGCTCTTTTAACCTACACATTGATTTAAACTTAAAATCTGTACTTTTGCCAAAAAAGAGTTAATGCCTTTTACTAAGATTGAATTGTACTAAAAGCCAAGAATGCCTTCATACAGTACCTTGGCATTTTCCCTTGAATCAGTAGAAAATTTGGGGGCCTAAGTACAATCCCCTCTGCCTTATTCAATATCAGTGTGTCCAATTATGTAGTAGTGAGAAATGAATTGAGTTCCTTTTGTTAATGTTAATTTAGATCACCTAATTAATTCACATTTGTTTTTAGGAGTAGAATCATAGACTTAGAAGTTTAGGAATCATCTAAATACTCCAAACCCCTCATGATTGAGGACATTAGAGAGGTTAAATGGCAAGCCCAAAATCAGCCAGTAAACTGTTTGAGGAGCTGGAGTGCACAACCAGATCCAAATCCTCATTCAGTGCTTAGTGATTCTTATCATTTGAAATTACTAATGAAAATATACTTAGTGGAATTATTCAAATTATTGAGTTCAAGTGCTGAAAACAAATTACGATTGATTTTTTTTTTTTTGCTATTCCAAGTTTAACTTTGTCTCATAGTTATAATATGGAAGCTTTTTGTTACAGTTGTTTTTAAGAAGATATATACAGTGTCATTTGTACTTTGACATTCAGTGTTTAAATTCCTGTGACACAGAGTCACACACTACAAGGGAAATTTGACACATGAACTCTGGCTTTTGGAGCATTTGTCTATCCAGCCTCATCAGACTAACAGGTAAGCGAGAAGCTCTGAGGCTCTTCAGAGCTACTTATTTGTAACAAAAATGTATGCCCGGAAGCAAAGGTCACCATTTTCACTCGAATTTTCTTCTCCCACAGAGGCTTCTAATATTGAAAAGGCAAGAACTGCTAAGATTGGTCAATATTAAAATTTGAGTTGGTAAGGAGATTTTGGAAATATTACATATAAACTAAAATACCAGAAAATACCATAGCACTTGGGAAGATGATGAGAGACATTAAAATGGAAATTTTAAAGACAGATTTGAGAAATAAAGGTCTGCTTGATTTATGACCAAATAAGCTAGCAGTTTTGAATGCTTATAAAAATAAGTTAAAAAAATCATAGTTTGAAACACAAACTTGGACAAATGGTTGAGTGTTTCAAAGTCAATTTTAGGATTTATCTTCCCAAAGATACCTGTGTTGAGCAGAAGTGTCTACATTAATGGCCTAATAAACAGCTCCATAGGCAATCCAAATATGTCACTATAATCCCATATGTCACCTGTAAACTACTGTATGATTTGTGTCACAGATTATGTTCTTGTACAAGAAAAGCATATCTGTCCCTAAGAAACATATACTCTGTAGGCAATGTCAGAAATAAGCAAAAGGACAAATTTTAGCCAGGTTGTACAGATCCTATGGATGCCAGTGAGCAGGAAGCCAATCTCAGTCTTCAGTTTGATTCTGATTTTGCTCCTCTTGTCTTAGTGTGTTAATGTAATAACATATTGACTGAATTAATTCTGACCCAATTCTGTATTTCTGGAAGAAATCCACTTAGTTATGATGCATGACTCCTTTTATTTAGAATTTTTACATCTATATTCATGAAGAATAGTGGTTTATAATTTTTTCCAGTATCTTTGTCTAGTTTTGCTATCTCTGAAATCACTGAACATTGGCCTTATACATTGAGTTGGTAACTCTTCCACGTGTATACCTTTTCATAGTCACTTTCCAGTCACTGAGACAAACTATTCAACATCCATAGCTTGAAGAAAGATTTATTTGTCTTACAGTTTCCAGTCACCATTCAAAGTTTAGTTAGATCCATCTGGTTAGAAATGGTGCAGGGAGAGGGTCTGGGAGAGGTCAGCTCCTCAAACCATGCAAGTCATAAAGCAAAGAGAGAGAGAAAAGAAGAGCCAGGGACAAGAATACACCCCCTCAGTTCATGCTCCACTGGCCCACCTATTCTGACCAGGCTGCGCCTCCCAACAGTACATTCAGCTATGCACTCATCAATCAGTGTACCACACCGATGGTCCAGTCACCTTCCAAACGTATGAGACTCTGAGAGGGGGTACATTTTAGATTGAAACCATGATGGCCTTAAAAAGAATGCTTCCTTTGTCACTTTGGAGTGGAGGCTTCTTTAATTACCTTCTAGGTCAAGTTGGTTGATGTTTGTCAAACCAACATTTCCTTGCTGATTTTGTCACCTCATTCTACTATTTAAAAAGGATATTGAAATCCAGCTGTTTATCACTTGCTCCATGCAGTTCTATCAATTTTATTTCATGTGTTTTGAAGCTCTGTTAGTAGAGATGTACATAGTTAAGATTTTTATGTTCTCATGATAAATGACCCCTTTATCTTCTGAAATAATCTTTATCCCTTTAATAGCTTTTTCCCTGAAATGTATTTTTATATTAAAATGGGAAATCCAGTCTTCTTTTGGCTAATACTAGCAAAGGATAACGTTTCTTATCCTCTTTACTTTTAACTTGTTGTAACCTTATGTTTCAGTTGTGTTCTTTGTAGTCAATGTGTTGCTATTTGTTAAATTAAACTTGGATTTTGAGAAAGAATATAGAGACACATGCAATGCAAGAAGTAAGACAGACAAATTCATTGTTGCTGGAGACTCCTGTGGTCAGTCTCTAGTCCCACCTCCCTGTTCATGACACAAGCCTGAGAAAAAATACACTAAGAGACAGAACTAAGAGAGAGAAAGTGAGATTCCAGGATGACCAATGTCTGTGCAACTGACAAATGCGCTTTCCAGTCCCCAGGCACTGACTTTCTTTGGCAGTCATTTGGGTAAAGACAAATTACATGTGATTTCTGTGGAAATTAATGTAAACAAGGCTCACAAAGGACATGACAAAGCATTTTTTGAATTAGGAACAGAATGAAATTGATCATGTAATTTTTGTCCTTGTTTCTGTTTATTTGAATATTACATTTCTTGGTTCATGTATATTGAATCATCTCCTCATCCCTGGTATGAAGCCATCGTAATGTGTGATCTGTATTATGGTTATATCTAGGTGTCCTCCATAGGCTCATGTGTTCATAGTTGGAGTATTTTGGAGATGACTGAATCATGGAGGTGTGATATTTGTCCGTGGGTTAGATTGCTGATTAGTTTATAGCTAAGTGTGATTTGGGAGGTGAAGCCTGGTTAGAGGCTTGTGTGATCTACAATAATAGTATAGACACAAGGACAAAGCAAATATGGACATACAGTGAATATCTACTAAATCCAACCACTTTACCACTATTAACAATAGAGAAAACTTCAGCAATAATATTGTTTACAGTACATATAGTAGTAAAACATTTTTAAATGTTAAAAAATTAATAAAGCCTAATAATAATAATAATAGACGATGCGAGGAAAAGGAAAAATGAAAGAAATGATATTTGAAAAACAAAGATGAGGAAAGGTGTAAAATGAGATGAAGAAAAAATTTAATAAAATTAGGTAAAAGGAACAATAAACAAGAAAAGAAGGATGAAGGGAAGAATAAGACAAAGAACAAAACCTAGGGGGAAAAGAAAACCAAATATCAAAGAAAAAGAAAACACAGTCTAAAAAAATTCTCCTATGGGGCCGGAGATTTAGCTCAGTGGTTCCGGCGCCTGCCTCACAAGTGCAAGGTCCTGAGTTCGATCCCCAGTAACCACATACAATGCTGGGTGTGGTGGCTCACGCCTGTAATCCCAGCATTCAGGAGGCAGAGACAGGAGGATTGCTGAGTCCGAGGCTTGCCTGGGCTACATAGTGAGCTGAAGACCAGCCTGAACTACAAAGCGAGACCCTGTCTCAAAAAAAAAAAAAAAAAAAAA